>JAJPWW010000400.1:35000-41369 GCA_028673005.1 Tanypteryx hageni | reverse complement strand
CTAATTTGTTCAAAGTAAACGTGCCGGCCCACCAAGGCACTCAATGAAGAGGACCAAAGAAGGATAACGGAGCCTTTTACAGCCCCACCGCAGGACGTCCGGACCGGCCAGTTGAACACCGACAAGCAGCGAACCGACCGTCCGAGACACACCTCCGACTACGAGCTTTTTAACCGCAACAACTTTAATATACGCTATTGGAGCTGGAATTACCGCGGCTGCTGCACCAGACTTGCCCTCCAATAGATCCTCGTTAAAGGATTTAAAGTGTTCTCATTCCGATTACGGGGCCTCGGATGAGTCCCGTATCGTTATTTTTCGTCACTACCTCCCCGTGCCGGGAGTGGGTAATTTGCGCGCCTGCTGCCTTCCTTGGATGTGGTAGCCGTTTCTCAGGCTCCCTCTCCGGAATCGAACCCTGATTCCCCGTCACCCGTTACAACCATGGTAGGCGCAGAACCTACCATCGAAAGTTGATAAGGCAGACATTTGAAAGATGCGTCGCCGGTGCTGGGACCGTGCGATCAGCCCAAAGTTATTCAGAGTCACCAAGGCAACGGACGGACGAGCCGACCGATTGGTTTTGTTCTAATAAAAGCGCCCCTTCCATCACTGGTCGGGGCACGAGGTTCATGTATTAGCTCTAGAATTACCACAGTTATCCATGTAAGTGTGGGTAAGATCCAAGGAACCATAACTGATTTAATGAGCCATTCGCGGTTTCACCTTATTGCGGCTTGTACTGAGACATGCATGGCTTAATCTTTGAGACAAGCATATGACTACTGGCAGGATCAACCAGGGAGCCTGCGTGCGTTCGCGCGCCGCGCGTGCGTGCCGCGGCGGCGGAGACAAACGCCCCGGGGCCCGAGAGCCCTCGTGGAGCGCCACGCGCAGAAAGCGATCATCATCATCGGTTCGGGATCGCCCGAGACATTCCCGCCCCGGCGCCCCCCGAAAGGGGCGCGGAGTCGAGGGAGTGATTTGAAAAGTTCCCCGAGTCGTTGCGTTCCAACTCTTGTGCGGAAAGCGAAAATGAGAGAGTGCCGCATCGGTGCGCGAGTGGCGAGCCCTTTCGGGTCGCCCTCGGCACGCGGCAAGCTGAGCGGGTGGAGCTCCTCGAGAACGGGATGCTCCCTATAGTAGTCAAACAGCGCGAGCGCGCGCCCGTCGCCGACCCCCGCCCGCCGAGGACCGCCGGAGAAAGTCCCTAAGCGCGCCGGCCCGGACGGGCCCGTTTGCGACCGCGGCAGGTGAATTCGCCTCGTGCGAAGGGGGGACGCCCTCTTAAAAGACCGGGAACGCAGCGGTCACCGCAAGGGTAGGTGACGATCGACCCTCGCTTCGATTCCCGGCACTCGGACGCGGACTTTTTTTTGAGATTATGCCCTTTGATTCCGAGGCTCGCGTTCGCCGAAGGCCGGCCGGCCCGCCCTCCCGGCGATCGCGTCGTCACCGGCCGCGCAAGGGAAAACGCCGTCCCTCGGCCGGTGCCCCGCCGGCGACCTACCACGCCGCTCGAGCAAGCCCGGAGACCTACCACGCCGCTCCAACTGCGATGGAGCGAAACGATCGCCAATTTTTGCATTCTTAGGAATATCGTGCACACGACACATTTCTGCCGAATTTGGAGTTTTTCACCACACTCTCGGAAGTTAAATGTTAAAACCGAAATAATTTCCGAATAACTCGCGAATTTCGGCTGTCAAACTCTCCTCGTAGGAGCTGAACATTAACCCTTTCGTTAAAACTTTAAGAATTTTTAACTTCAGGACAAATGGAAATATCGAAATCGGAGTTGTCCCTATCAGATCATGTTTCGGAATTCTACCCGTAAAGGGACTTTCAGCTCCGCAGCGCATTCGAAAATACGAAAACGTTGAAAAGTTGTTTAAACAATTGCGAATTGTTATTAGCGGTCGACTTTTTTTAACTTTTTAAAAATTTCCTTTTTTTCTACGTGTAATCGCCTGCATAATGATACCGAGAACTCGAACGTGCGGCATATAGTTTTCAAGATAAAAATTATCGAACTTTAATGTACAAATGGGGTTAAATCGACCCCTAGAAACTGACTATTTTAAAATTTTCGATTTTTGTAGTCGGTTGCGAGAATAGTCGTATAATCTTGCAAAATTTCAGCTTCCTAAGCTTATTAGATCGCGTTCCCCCACGCTAACTTATGGGAGATATTCCGGGGTCTCTGGAGTCGAACCCAAGACACCGTGAGCAAAAGCGACGACAATTCCCGATAGATATTGCGGCCATCTAGCGACACTGAAAATTTCAACCTCCGAGCTTACCGGCAAGTGCACGAAATTAATTCACAGAAATTGCGCTTTTTGTGTCTTCTGTCGTGGGAAAAGACGCGAATCTCGTCGTTTGCCGACCAAAAACAAATGAATGACGACGTATATATATAGAACAGTATGATACCGATTTTCAGGCACTTCCGGATGAGCTGGAGACTCGAAATTTTTTCCTTGGGTAGAATTCTTCGCGGAGCCACCCAGGAAAAAACAAAATCTCGAAAAAGTTCGACGACGCGGACGCAAAAAATTGGCAATTGTTTAAACAAATTCTCATAGTTTATGCACTTCCGCTCGTGCTACGCAGCTGAAATTTTTTTTGCAGGTAGAATTCCAAAAAAGAACCAGATAGAGACCACCACGATTTCGATATCTTAATTTGTTCGGCAGTTAAAATTTCTCAAAATGTTTAAACAAATAGAAAACTGTTTAGGTACTGGGGGATGAGCTAGGAAGCTGAAATTTTCAAATTATTTACAAAGTGGTGAACTTTCACGAACAAACGTTTCGATTTCGCCATACATCAATTGCGGCGGCCGTTAAAAATTATTTAAGTTTTAAACAATTGGAAAAATACCGTTTCACTTCTAGAAGTGCCACAACTTCAACATTCTGCTGAAACGCGTAGCATTAGTATCCCGCGATGAAGACGCTGTAAAATGTTCGAAATTGGGACATTTGGGGATTGTTTTAGACAATTGTCGCGAGGCGTGGGAAAACGGAAATCTTTGGAATTAAAGGAATATAGGCGATGACGAGACGTCTGCCTGAAAAACGAATGTTTCTTCGAGGCGAGATGAGATGCTCGCAGCAAGCAAGCGCCAACTATAGCAGTAACACGTAGATGACGACCTGCGCAGACATACCCCCACTCCCGCTTACTCTCTCCCCCTTCCTCGCGGTTGCCAGCTGTTGCTACTTGTGATATTTTCCTGTCCTCTCCCGTTGTTTTTTACGTGTTTGACTTTTGCTTAGCTCTTGGACATTCTTTTTGGACTTCGATTTTGATTTTTGCTTTGGTGGGATTGCTTGTGTGGAATGGCCAGGACATCTAAATCGTCATCAGTCCGAGGCAGGCCTCTCAGGAGCCAAGCTCGTGAAATGGTTTACAAAGTAAACTGTTATTTAAAAGATTTGAACATAGAGAACAATTTGGATATGAATGTAATTCGTTTGCCTCCTTACCATCCCGATATCAATCCGATTGAGATGGTGTGGGGGGTGACCGACCTTAAAAGACGGGTCATAAAATTATATAGACTGCTACTTTATTGTAAAATGTTGCCAATTTGTGTAACTTTGTGCGCTTTTTATTTAGGTATCCCACGACTCGGGGGCTTGCACGCTGGAGTAGAAGAAAGGAGTCTTTCTAAGATGTCGTGAAGAATTCGCCACAGAGAAGTGGATCGAAGTGTGCGAACACGTTAAGAAGACAGGAGAAGAGCACCGGAGACGGGAAGCGAGAGTGGCATGGACATGTGGACGTCATCGTGCGAGACTGGTTGAAAGATCTTTTTTAAATACTGTTCTGTTTATTATTAAATGTTGTGATCGATCTCCATTGAACTGGTTTCATTTATTTCATGTCCAACTTCCATTTCCAAAGCTACTCTATAGAGTTTAATACTTTGTATTTCTGTTAATTCCCGGGTAAAGTGGTTAGTTATAAAATATTACGTTAATGTGCTCTGCCCACAAGACCGATAGAAAAGGAAACGATTCCGTCATTACTTTCCCAAAGGATTATTTAATTAATTTCCCATCTTCCGTTAAGTGTTTAAGTGGGAAATCATGCCGAAAACGGCGAAAATCTGGATTTTGCACCAATTGGCAACACCGAGAATTAGCGGCATAGGGAACACGGACGACGTGGAAGGGGAAGGTGTGGAGGGGGGGTGGGAAAGACTTAGCTCCACCCACTGGCCGCCAAGAAGTTTCTCAACTACGCAGTACCTCCTTTGGGGTTGTAACGGCCGTTTCGAAAGTTATTTTTTTCCTCGCGAGAACGTTTTCCGTTCGAACTTTTATTTTTATAGAGATGAATACCGCCACGTCCCACGTGAGACTTTCTTGCTTTGACCCGCGATTCGTTTTCGAAACCCATTAAAAATTTCGATATCCGAGGCCGAAAATTAGGCTCGCAAAGAAATATTTAAGAAACACTCGAAAATGACGCGCGAGCTCTCTGGGATCAAAAGCCGCGAGATCGCAACGTTCGGAGGCGAGGTCTCTCGCGTCGCGCGCGAGATGCCGGGGAACTCGGTCCGAGCCGCCGGTGGCGACATCTGGGCGGGCGAATCGGAATGAGCGAGTCGGAGCTCGCCCAGGACCTCCCCAGCCCGTACGGAGACTCGGAGAAATCGGGAACGGAGGCAAAATTCCCGGTACACGGACGCGGACGCTTCTCGGCAGAATCGGAGGGCTCGGATATGGGGACAACCACAGATTATGACGAAAGCTCTTCCTCTGACTCTTAAGTAATTATTAAAGAATTCATTTCTGTAGAATAAGTTCGTTTTGGTATTCTAAGTTAGGAATAATATACGAGTGTTAATATAATAATTTTTCCCAACTCCCCGATTCCCGGTGATGACAATCCGCTTAGGAAATATGCGATTTGTGATATTAATATTTTATATTATGGTTTAATTTTCTTTCCTATCCAATGAGGAAGCAAAATGTAGCTATCGGTCGTCAATGAAAGTGTTAATTGGATTTTGGCCATGTTTTCTTGAAAAAGCCCCACTGTGCGCCGGTGGCGACGTCTCGGCGGGCGAGTCGGAGTGCGCGAGTCTGAACTCCTCGCGGGGACCCAGGCCGTAGGAAGACTCGGAAAAATCGAGAACGGAGCGATTGCCGTAGGGCAGGATCCGATCGACCCTCGCCGAGATTCCCGGCACTCGGACGCGGACGGTTGTCGACATTAAGCCCCCGATGTAGTTCGCCGACGGCCGGCGCGCCCGCCCTCCCGGGGATCGCGGCGTCGGCGGCGGCGGAAGGGGAGGGACGACGCCGCCCGCCCTCCGGGCAGTGCCGCCCCCCCCCCCGCCGGCGACCTACCGGGCCGCTAAGAAAACATGACGGAGCGAAACGATCGCCAATTCCTATGATTTCGGAGTCGTGAAAAGTCGGAGAATTTCGAAGCGAGTGGGAAGTTTGGAAATCGGAGGTGTCCCTATCAGGTCATTTTTCGGAATTGGGCCCGCGAAGGGACTTCAAAGGCCCGTGGCGCATTGGGGAAAAAAATGCGAAGAGGCGGAAAAGTCGTCGGAACGGTCGCGATAAATTAAATTATCAGCGGTCGACTTTTTTTGACTTCGAAAAAATTTCCTTTCTCGAGGTTCAGCCCGGCGACCGCGGCGCCACCGGCGGCGGAAGGGGAGGGACGACGCCGCCCGCCCTCCGGGCAGTGCCGCCCCCCCCCCCCGCCGGCGACCTACCGGGCCGCTAAGAAAACATGACGGAGCGAAACGATCGCCAATTCCTATGATTTCGGAGTCGTGAAAAGTCGGAGAATTTCGAAGCGAGTGGGAAGTTTGGAAATCGGAGGTGTCCCTATCAGGTCATTTTTCGGAATTGGGCCCGCGAAGGGACTTCAAAGGCCCGTGGCGCATTGGGGAAAAAAATGCGAAGAGGCGGAAAAGTCGTCGGAACGGTCGCGATAAATTAAATTATCAGCGGTCGACTTTTTTTGACTTCGAAAAAATTTCCTTTCTCGAGGTTCAGCCCGGCGACCGCGGCGCCACCGGCGGCGGAAGGGGAGGGACGACGCCGCCCGCCCTCCGGGCAGTGCCGCCCCCCCCCCCCGCCGGCGACCTACCGGGCCGCTAAGAAAACATGACGGAGCGAAACGATCGCCAATTCCTATGATTTCGGAGTCGTGAAAAGTCGGAGAATTTCGAAGCGAGTGGGAAGTTTGGAAATCGGAGGTGTCCCTATCAGGTCATTTTTCGGAATTGGGCCCGCGAAGGGACTTCAAAGGCCCGTGGCGCATTGGGGAAAAAAATGCGAAGAGGCGGAAAAGTCGTCGGAACGGTCGCGATAAATTAAATTATCAGCG
>JAJPWW010000400.1:22500-27500 GCA_028673005.1 Tanypteryx hageni | reverse complement strand
CGGAGACAAACGCCCCGGGGCCCGAGAGCCCTCGTGGAGCGCCACGCGCAGAAAGCGATCATCATCATCGGTTCGGGATCGCCCGAGACATTCCCGCCCCGGCGCCCCCCGAAAGGGGCGCGGAGTCGAGGGAGTGATTTGAAAAGTTCCCCGAGTCGTTGCGTTCCAACTCTTGTGCGGAAAGCGAAAATGAGAGAGTGCCGCATCGGTGCGCGAGTGGCGAGCCCTTTCGGGTCGCCCTCGGCACGCGGCAAGCTGAGCGGGTGGAGCTCCTCGAGAACGGGATGCTCCCTATAGTAGTCAAACAGCGCGAGCGCGCGCCCGTCGCCGACCCCCGCCCGCCGAGGACCGCCGGAGAAAGTCCCTAAGCGCGCCGGCCCGGACGGGCCCGTTTGCGACCGCGGCAGGTGAATTCGCCTCGTGCGAAGGGGGACGCCCTCTTAAAAGACCGGGAACGCAGCGGTCACCGCAAGGGTAGGTGACGATCGACCCTCGCTTCGATTCCCGGCACTCGGACGCGGACTTTTTTTTGAGATTATGCCCTTTGATTCCGAGGCTCGCGTTCGCCGAAGGCCGGCCGGCCCGCCCTCCCGGCGATCGCGTCGTCACCGGCCGCGCAAGGGAAAACGCCGTCCCTCGGCCGGTGCCCCGCCGGCGACCTACCACGCCGCTCGAGCAAGCCCGGAGACCTACCACGCCGCTCCAACTGCGATGGAGCGAAACGATCGCCAATTTTTGCATTCTTAGGAATATCGTGCACACGACACATTTCTGCCGAATTTGGAGTTTTTCACCACACTCTCGGAAGTTAAATGTTAAAACCGAAATAATTTCCGAATAACTCGCGAATTTCGGCTGTCAAACTCTCCTCGTAGGAGCTGAACATTAACCCTTTCGTTAAAACTTTAAGAATTTTTAACTTCAGGACAAATGGAAATATCGAAATCGGAGTTGTCCCTATCAGATCATGTTTCGGAATTCTACCCGTAAAGGGACTTTCAGCTCCGCAGCGCATTCGAAAATACGAAAACGTTGAAAAGTTGTTTAAACAATTGCGAATTGTTATTAGCGGTCGACTTTTTTTAACTTTTTAAAAATTTCCTTTTTTTCTACGTGTAATCGCCTGCATAATGATACCGAGAACTCGAACGTGCGGCATATAGTTTTCAAGATAAAAATTATCGAACTTTAATGTACAAATGGGGTTAAATCGACCCCTAGAAACTGACTATTTTAAAATTTTCGATTTTTGTAGTCGGTTGCGAGAATAGTCGTATAATCTTGCAAAATTTCAGCTTCCTAAGCTTATTAGATCGCGTTCCCCCACGCTAACTTATGGGAGATATTCCGGGGTCTCTGGAGTCGAACCCAAGACACCGTGAGCAAAAGCGACGACAATTCCCGATAGATATTGCGGCCATCTAGCGACACTGAAAATTTCAACCTCCGAGCTTACCGGCAAGTGCACGAAATTAATTCACAGAAATTGCGCTTTTTGTGTCTTCTGTCGTGGGAAAAGACGCGAATCTCGTCGTTTGCCGACCAAAAACAAATGAATGACGACGTATATATATAGAACAGTATGATACCGATTTTCAGGCACTTCCGGATGAGCTGGAGACTCGAAATTTTTTCCTTGGGTAGAATTCTTCGCGGAGCCACCCAGGAAAAAACAAAATCTCGAAAAAGTTCGACGACGCGGACGCAAAAAATTGGCAATTGTTTAAACAAATTCTCATAGTTTATGCACTTCCGCTCGTGCTACGCAGCTGAAATTTTTTTTGCAGGTAGAATTCCAAAAAAGAACCAGATAGAGACCACCACGATTTCGATATCTTAATTTGTTCGGCAGTTAAAATTTCTCAAAATGTTTAAACAAATAGAAAACTGTTTAGGTACTGGGGGATGAGCTAGGAAGCTGAAATTTTCAAATTATTTACAAAGTGGTGAACTTTCACGAACAAACGTTTCGATTTCGCCATACATCAATTGCGGCGGCCGTTAAAAATTATTTAAGTTTTAAACAATTGGAAAAATACCGTTTCACTTCTAGAAGTGCCACAACTTCAACATTCTGCTGAAACGCGTAGCATTAGTATCCCGCGATGAAGACGCTGTAAAATGTTCGAAATTGGGACATTTGGGGATTGTTTTAGACAATTGTCGCGAGGCGTGGGAAAACGGAAATCTTTGGAATTAAAGGAATATAGGCGATGACGAGACGTCTGCCTGAAAAACGAATGTTTCTTCGAGGCGAGATGAGATGCTCGCAGCAAGCAAGCGCCAACTATAGCAGTAACACGTAGATGACGACCTGCGCAGACATACCCCCACTCCCGCTTACTCTCTCCCCCTTCCTCGCGGTTGCCAGCTGTTGCTACTTGTGATATTTTCCTGTCCTCTCCCGTTGTTTTTTACGTGTTTGACTTTTGCTTAGCTCTTGGACATTCTTTTTGGACTTCGATTTTGATTTTTGCTTTGGTGGGATTGCTTGTGTGGAATGGCCAGGACATCTAAATCGTCATCAGTCCGAGGCAGGCCTCTCAGGAGCCAAGCTCGTGAAATGGTTTACAAAGTAAACTGTTATTTAAAAGATTTGAACATAGAGAACAATTTGGATATGAATGTAATTCGTTTGCCTCCTTACCATCCCGATATCAATCCGATTGAGATGGTGTGGGGGGTGACCGACCTTAAAAGACGGGTCATAAAATTATATAGACTGCTACTTTATTGTAAAATGTTGCCAATTTGTGTAACTTTGTGCGCTTTTTATTTAGGTATCCCACGACTCGGGGGCTTGCACGCTGGAGTAGAAGAAAGGAGTCTTTCTAAGATGTCGTGAAGAATTCGCCACAGAGAAGTGGATCGAAGTGTGCGAACACGTTAAGAAGACAGGAGAAGAGCACCGGAGACGGGAAGCGAGAGTGGCATGGACATGTGGACGTCATCGTGCGAGACTGGTTGAAAGATCTTTTTTAAATACTGTTCTGTTTATTATTAAATGTTGTGATCGATCTCCATTGAACTGGTTTCATTTATTTCATGTCCAACTTCCATTTCCAAAGCTACTCTATAGAGTTTAATACTTTGTATTTCTGTTAATTCCCGGGTAAAGTGGTTAGTTATAAAATATTACGTTAATGTGCTCTGCCCACAAGACCGATAGAAAAGGAAACGATTCCGTCATTACTTTCCCAAAGGATTATTTAATTAATTTCCCATCTTCCGTTAAGTGTTTAAGTGGGAAATCATGCCGAAAACGGCGAAAATCTGGATTTTGCACCAATTGGCAACACCGAGAATTAGCGGCATAGGGAACACGGACGACGTGGAAGGGGAAGGTGTGGAGGGGGGGTGGGAAAGACTTAGCTCCACCCACTGGCCGCCAAGAAGTTTCTCAACTACGCAGTACCTCCTTTGGGGTTGTAACGGCCGTTTCGAAAGTTATTTTTTTCCTCGCGAGAACGTTTTCCGTTCGAACTTTTATTTTTATAGAGATGAATACCGCCACGTCCCACGTGAGACTTTCTTGCTTTGACCCGCGATTCGTTTTCGAAACCCATTAAAAATTTCGATATCCGAGGCCGAAAATTAGGCTCGCAAAGAAATATTTAAGAAACACTCGAAAATGACGCGCGAGCTCTCTGGGATCAAAAGCCGCGAGATCGCAACGTTCGGAGGCGAGGTCTCTCGCGTCGCGCGCGAGATGCCGGGGAACTCGGTCCGAGCCGCCGGTGGCGACATCTGGGCGGGCGAATCGGAATGAGCGAGTCGGAGCTCGCCCAGGACCTCCCCAGCCCGTACGGAGACTCGGAGAAATCGGGAACGGAGGCAAAATTCCCGGTACACGGACGCGGACGCTTCTCGGCAGAATCGGAGGGCTCGGATATGGGGACAACCACAGATTATGACGAAAGCTCTTCCTCTGACTCTTAAGTAATTATTAAAGAATTCATTTCTGTAGAATAAGTTCGTTTTGGTATTCTAAGTTAGGAATAATATACGAGTGTTAATATAATAATTTTTCCCAACTCCCCGATTCCCGGTGATGACAATCCGCTTAGGAAATATGCGATTTGTGATATTAATATTTTATATTATGGTTTAATTTTCTTTCCTATCCAATGAGGAAGCAAAATGTAGCTATCGGTCGTCAATGAAAGTGTTAATTGGATTTTGGCCATGTTTTCTTGAAAAAGCCCCACTGTGCGCCGGTGGCGACGTCTCGGCGGGCGAGTCGGAGTGCGCGAGTCTGAACTCCTCGCGGGGACCCAGGCCGTAGGAAGACTCGGAAAAATCGAGAACGGAGCGATTGCCGTAGGGCAGGATCCGATCGACCCTCGCCGAGATTCCCGGCACTCGGACGCGGACGGTTGTCGACATTAAGCCCCCGATGTAGTTCGCCGACGGCCGGCGCGCCCGCCCTCCCGGGGATCGCGGCGTCGGCGGCGGCGGAAGGGGAGGGACGACGCCGCCCGCCCTCCGGGCAGTGCCGCCCCCCCCCCGCCGGCGACCTACCGGGCCGCTAAGAAAACATGACGGAGCGAAACGATCGCCAATTCCTATGATTTCGGAGTCGTGAAAAGTCGGAGAATTTCGAAGCGAGTGGGAAGTTTGGAAATCGGAGGTGTCCCTATCAGGTCATTTTTCGGAATTGGGCCCGCGAAGGGACTTCAAAGGCCCGTGGCGCATTGGGGAAAAAAATGCGAAGAGGCGGAAAAGTCGTCGGAACGGTCGCGATAAATTAAATTATCAGCGGTCGACTTTTTTTGACTTCGAAAAAATTTCCTTTCTCGAGGTTCAGCCCGGCGACCGCGGCGCCACCGGCGGCGGAAGGGGAGGGACGACGCCGCCCGCCCTCCGGGCAGTGCCGCCCCCCCCCCCCGCCGGCGACCTACCGGGCCGCTAAGAAAACATGACGGAGCGAAACGATCGCCAATTCCTATGATTTCGGAGTCGTGAAAAGTCGGAGAATTTCGAAGCGAGTGGGAAGTTTG
>JAJPWW010000400.1:7500-10000 GCA_028673005.1 Tanypteryx hageni | reverse complement strand
ATATAGTTTTCAAGATAAAAATTATCGAACTTTAATGTACAAATGGGGTTAAATCGACCCCTAGAAACTGACTATTTTAAAATTTTCGATTTTTGTAGTCGGTTGCGAGAATAGTCGTATAATCTTGCAAAATTTCAGCTTCCTAAGCTTATTAGATCGCGTTCCCCCACGCTAACTTATGGGAGATATTCCGGGGTCTCTGGAGTCGAACCCAAGACACCGTGAGCAAAAGCGACGACAATTCCCGATAGATATTGCGGCCATCTAGCGACACTGAAAATTTCAACCTCCGAGCTTACCGGCAAGTGCACGAAATTAATTCACAGAAATTGCGCTTTTTGTGTCTTCTGTCGTGGGAAAAGACGCGAATCTCGTCGTTTGCCGACCAAAAACAAATGAATGACGACGTATATATATAGAACAGTATGATACCGATTTTCAGGCACTTCCGGATGAGCTGGAGACTCGAAATTTTTTCCTTGGGTAGAATTCTTCGCGGAGCCACCCAGGAAAAAACAAAATCTCGAAAAAGTTCGACGACGCGGACGCAAAAAATTGGCAATTGTTTAAACAAATTCTCATAGTTTATGCACTTCCGCTCGTGCTACGCAGCTGAAATTTTTTTTGCAGGTAGAATTCCAAAAAAGAACCAGATAGAGACCACCACGATTTCGATATCTTAATTTGTTCGGCAGTTAAAATTTCTCAAAATGTTTAAACAAATAGAAAACTGTTTAGGTACTGGGGGATGAGCTAGGAAGCTGAAATTTTCAAATTATTTACAAAGTGGTGAACTTTCACGAACAAACGTTTCGATTTCGCCATACATCAATTGCGGCGGCCGTTAAAAATTATTTAAGTTTTAAACAATTGGAAAAATACCGTTTCACTTCTAGAAGTGCCACAACTTCAACATTCTGCTGAAACGCGTAGCATTAGTATCCCGCGATGAAGACGCTGTAAAATGTTCGAAATTGGGACATTTGGGGATTGTTTTAGACAATTGTCGCGAGGCGTGGGAAAACGGAAATCTTTGGAATTAAAGGAATATAGGCGATGACGAGACGTCTGCCTGAAAAACGAATGTTTCTTCGAGGCGAGATGAGATGCTCGCAGCAAGCAAGCGCCAACTATAGCAGTAACACGTAGATGACGACCTGCGCAGACATACCCCCACTCCCGCTTACTCTCTCCCCCTTCCTCGCGGTTGCCAGCTGTTGCTACTTGTGATATTTTCCTGTCCTCTCCCGTTGTTTTTTACGTGTTTGACTTTTGCTTAGCTCTTGGACATTCTTTTTGGACTTCGATTTTGATTTTTGCTTTGGTGGGATTGCTTGTGTGGAATGGCCAGGACATCTAAATCGTCATCAGTCCGAGGCAGGCCTCTCAGGAGCCAAGCTCGTGAAATGGTTTACAAAGTAAACTGTTATTTAAAAGATTTGAACATAGAGAACAATTTGGATATGAATGTAATTCGTTTGCCTCCTTACCATCCCGATATCAATCCGATTGAGATGGTGTGGGGGGTGACCGACCTTAAAAGACGGGTCATAAAATTATATAGACTGCTACTTTATTGTAAAATGTTGCCAATTTGTGTAACTTTGTGCGCTTTTTATTTAGGTATCCCACGACTCGGGGGCTTGCACGCTGGAGTAGAAGAAAGGAGTCTTTCTAAGATGTCGTGAAGAATTCGCCACAGAGAAGTGGATCGAAGTGTGCGAACACGTTAAGAAGACAGGAGAAGAGCACCGGAGACGGGAAGCGAGAGTGGCATGGACATGTGGACGTCATCGTGCGAGACTGGTTGAAAGATCTTTTTTAAATACTGTTCTGTTTATTATTAAATGTTGTGATCGATCTCCATTGAACTGGTTTCATTTATTTCATGTCCAACTTCCATTTCCAAAGCTACTCTATAGAGTTTAATACTTTGTATTTCTGTTAATTCCCGGGTAAAGTGGTTAGTTATAAAATATTACGTTAATGTGCTCTGCCCACAAGACCGATAGAAAAGGAAACGATTCCGTCATTACTTTCCCAAAGGATTATTTAATTAATTTCCCATCTTCCGTTAAGTGTTTAAGTGGGAAATCATGCCGAAAACGGCGAAAATCTGGATTTTGCACCAATTGGCAACACCGAGAATTAGCGGCATAGGGAACACGGACGACGTGGAAGGGGAAGGTGTG
The DNA here is from genome assembly GCA_028673005.1 of Tanypteryx hageni. Classification (NCBI taxonomy): domain Eukaryota; kingdom Metazoa; phylum Arthropoda; class Insecta; order Odonata; family Petaluridae; genus Tanypteryx; species Tanypteryx hageni. The sequence continues at coordinate 7,808 of JAJPWW010000400.1, read as the reverse complement.
GAGGGGGGGTGGGAAAGACTTAGCTCCACCCACTGGCCGCCAAGAAGTTTCTCAACTACGCAGTACCTCCTTTGGGGTTGTAACGGCCGTTTCGAAAGTTATTTTTTTCCTCGCGAGAACGTTTTCCGTTCGAACTTTTATTTTTATAGAGATGAATACCGCCACGTCCCACGTGAGACTTTCTTGCTTTGACCCGCGATTCGTTTTCGAAACCCATTAAAAATTTCGATATCCGAGGCCGAAAATTAGGCTCGCAAAGAAATATTTAAGAAACACTCGAAAATGACGCGCGAGCTCTCTGGGATCAA
>JAJPWW010000399.1:35000-37500 GCA_028673005.1 Tanypteryx hageni | reverse complement strand
TTCCCCCACGCTAACTTATGGGAGATATTCCGGGGTCTCTGGAGTCGAACCCAAGACACCGTGAGCAAAAGCGACGACAATTCCCGATAGATATTGCGGCCATCTAGCGACACTGAAAATTTCAACCTCCGAGCTTACCGGCAAGTGCACGAAATTAATTCACAGAAATTGCGCTTTTTGTGTCTTCTGTCGTGGGAAAAGACGCGAATCTCGTCGTTTGCCGACCAAAAACAAATGAATGACGACGTATATATATAGAACAGTATGATACCGATTTTCAGGCACTTCCGGATGAGCTGGAGACTCGAAATTTTTTCCTTGGGTAGAATTCTTCGCGGAGCCACCCAGGAAAAAACAAAATCTCGAAAAAGTTCGACGACGCGGACGCAAAAAATTGGCAATTGTTTAAACAAATTCTCATAGTTTATGCACTTCCGCTCGTGCTACGCAGCTGAAATTTTTTTTGCAGGTAGAATTCCAAAAAAGAACCAGATAGAGACCACCACGATTTCGATATCTTAATTTGTTCGGCAGTTAAAATTTCTCAAAATGTTTAAACAAATAGAAAACTGTTTAGGTACTGGGGGATGAGCTAGGAAGCTGAAATTTTCAAATTATTTACAAAGTGGTGAACTTTCACGAACAAACGTTTCGATTTCGCCATACATCAATTGCGGCGGCCGTTAAAAATTATTTAAGTTTTAAACAATTGGAAAAATACCGTTTCACTTCTAGAAGTGCCACAACTTCAACATTCTGCTGAAACGCGTAGCATTAGTATCCCGCGATGAAGACGCTGTAAAATGTTCGAAATTGGGACATTTGGGGATTGTTTTAGACAATTGTCGCGAGGCGTGGGAAAACGGAAATCTTTGGAATTAAAGGAATATAGGCGATGACGAGACGTCTGCCTGAAAAACGAATGTTTCTTCGAGGCGAGATGAGATGCTCGCAGCAAGCAAGCGCCAACTATAGCAGTAACACGTAGATGACGACCTGCGCAGACATACCCCCACTCCCGCTTACTCTCTCCCCCTTCCTCGCGGTTGCCAGCTGTTGCTACTTGTGATATTTTCCTGTCCTCCCCCGTTGTTTTTTACGTGTTTGACTTTTGCTTAGCTCTTGGACATTCTTTTTGGACTTCGATTTTGATTTTTGCTTTGGTGGGATTGCTTGTGTGGAATGGCCAGGACATCTAAATCGTCATCAGTCCGAGGCAGGCCTCTCAGGAGCCAAGCTCGTGAAATGGTTTACAAAGTAAACTGTTATTTAAAAGATTTGAAAATAGAGAACAATTTGGATATGAATGTAATTCGTTTGCCTCCTTACCATCCCGATATCAATCCGATTGAGATGGTGTGGGGGGTGACCGACCTTAAAAGACGGGTCATAAAATTATATAGACTGCTACTTTATTGTAAAATGTTGCCAATTTGTGTAACTTTGTGCGCTTTTTATTTAGGTATCCCACGACTCGGGGGCTTGCACGCTGGAGTAGAAGAAAGGAGTCTTTCTAAGATGTCGTGAAGAATTCGCCACAGAGAAGTGGATCGAAGTGTGCGAACACGTTAAGAAGACAGGAGAAGAGCACCGGAGACGGGAAGCGAGAGTGGCATGGACATGTGGACGTCATCGTGCGAGACTGGTTGAAAGATCTTTTTTAAATACTGTTCTGTTTATTATTAAATGTTGTGATCGATCTCCATTGAACTGGTTTCATTTATTTCATGTCCAACTTCCATTTCCAAAGCTACTCTATAGAGTTTAATACTTTGTATTTCTGTTAATTCCAGGGTAAAGTGGTTAGTTATAAAATATTACGTTAATGTGCTCTGCCCACAAGACCGATAGAAAAGGAAACGATTCCGTCATTACTTTCCCAAAGGATTATTTAATTAATTTCCCATCTTCCGTTAAGTGTTTAAGTGGGAAATCATGCCGAAAACGGCGAAAATCTGGATTTTGCACCAATTGGCAACACCGAGAATTAGCGGCATAGGGAACACGGACGACGTGGAAGGGGAAGGTGTGGAGGGGGGGTGGGAAAGACTTAGCTCCACCCACTGGCCGCCAAGAAGTTTCTCAACTACGCAGTACCTCCTTTGGGGTTGTAACGGCCGTTTCGAAAGTTATTTTTTTCCTCGCGAGAACGTTTTCCGTTCGAACTTTTATTTTTATAGAGATGAATACCGCCACGTCCCACGTGAGACTTTCTTGCTTTGACCCGCGATTCGTTTTCGAAACCCATTAAAAATTTCGATATCCGAGGCCGAAAATTAGGCTCGCAAAGAAATATTTAAGAAACACTCGAAAATGACGCGCGAGCTCTCTGGGATCAAAAGCCGCGAGATCGCAACGTTCGGAGGCGAGGTCTCTCGCGTCGCGCGCGAGATGCCGGGGAACTCGGTCCGAGCCGCCGGTGGCGACATCTGGGCGGGCGAATCGGAATGAGCGAGTCGGAGCTCGCCCAGGACCTCCCCAGCCCGTACGGAGACTCGGA
>JAJPWW010000399.1:22500-25000 GCA_028673005.1 Tanypteryx hageni | reverse complement strand
AAAACAAATGAATGACGACGTATATATATAGAACAGTATGATACCGATTTTCAGGCACTTCCGGATGAGCTGGAGACTCGAAATTTTTTCCTTGGGTAGAATTCTTCGCGGAGCCACCCAGGAAAAAACAAAATCTCGAAAAAGTTCGACGACGCGGACGCAAAAAATTGGCAATTGTTTAAACAAATTCTCATAGTTTATGCACTTCCGCTCGTGCTACGCAGCTGAAATTTTTTTTGCAGGTAGAATTCCAAAAAAGAACCAGATAGAGACCACCACGATTTCGATATCTTAATTTGTTCGGCAGTTAAAATTTCTCAAAATGTTTAAACAAATAGAAAACTGTTTAGGTACTGGGGGATGAGCTAGGAAGCTGAAATTTTCAAATTATTTACAAAGTGGTGAACTTTCACGAACAAACGTTTCGATTTCGCCATACATCAATTGCGGCGGCCGTTAAAAATTATTTAAGTTTTAAACAATTGGAAAAATACCGTTTCACTTCTAGAAGTGCCACAACTTCAACATTCTGCTGAAACGCGTAGCATTAGTATCCCGCGATGAAGACGCTGTAAAATGTTCGAAATTGGGACATTTGGGGATTGTTTTAGACAATTGTCGCGAGGCGTGGGAAAACGGAAATCTTTGGAATTAAAGGAATATAGGCGATGACGAGACGTCTGCCTGAAAAACGAATGTTTCTTCGAGGCGAGATGAGATGCTCGCAGCAAGCAAGCGCCAACTATAGCAGTAACACGTAGATGACGACCTGCGCAGACATACCCCCACTCCCGCTTACTCTCTCCCCCTTCCTCGCGGTTGCCAGCTGTTGCTACTTGTGATATTTTCCTGTCCTCCCCCGTTGTTTTTTACGTGTTTGACTTTTGCTTAGCTCTTGGACATTCTTTTTGGACTTCGATTTTGATTTTTGCTTTGGTGGGATTGCTTGTGTGGAATGGCCAGGACATCTAAATCGTCATCAGTCCGAGGCAGGCCTCTCAGGAGCCAAGCTCGTGAAATGGTTTACAAAGTAAACTGTTATTTAAAAGATTTGAAAATAGAGAACAATTTGGATATGAATGTAATTCGTTTGCCTCCTTACCATCCCGATATCAATCCGATTGAGATGGTGTGGGGGGTGACCGACCTTAAAAGACGGGTCATAAAATTATATAGACTGCTACTTTATTGTAAAATGTTGCCAATTTGTGTAACTTTGTGCGCTTTTTATTTAGGTATCCCACGACTCGGGGGCTTGCACGCTGGAGTAGAAGAAAGGAGTCTTTCTAAGATGTCGTGAAGAATTCGCCACAGAGAAGTGGATCGAAGTGTGCGAACACGTTAAGAAGACAGGAGAAGAGCACCGGAGACGGGAAGCGAGAGTGGCATGGACATGTGGACGTCATCGTGCGAGACTGGTTGAAAGATCTTTTTTAAATACTGTTCTGTTTATTATTAAATGTTGTGATCGATCTCCATTGAACTGGTTTCATTTATTTCATGTCCAACTTCCATTTCCAAAGCTACTCTATAGAGTTTAATACTTTGTATTTCTGTTAATTCCAGGGTAAAGTGGTTAGTTATAAAATATTACGTTAATGTGCTCTGCCCACAAGACCGATAGAAAAGGAAACGATTCCGTCATTACTTTCCCAAAGGATTATTTAATTAATTTCCCATCTTCCGTTAAGTGTTTAAGTGGGAAATCATGCCGAAAACGGCGAAAATCTGGATTTTGCACCAATTGGCAACACCGAGAATTAGCGGCATAGGGAACACGGACGACGTGGAAGGGGAAGGTGTGGAGGGGGGGTGGGAAAGACTTAGCTCCACCCACTGGCCGCCAAGAAGTTTCTCAACTACGCAGTACCTCCTTTGGGGTTGTAACGGCCGTTTCGAAAGTTATTTTTTTCCTCGCGAGAACGTTTTCCGTTCGAACTTTTATTTTTATAGAGATGAATACCGCCACGTCCCACGTGAGACTTTCTTGCTTTGACCCGCGATTCGTTTTCGAAACCCATTAAAAATTTCGATATCCGAGGCCGAAAATTAGGCTCGCAAAGAAATATTTAAGAAACACTCGAAAATGACGCGCGAGCTCTCTGGGATCAAAAGCCGCGAGATCGCAACGTTCGGAGGCGAGGTCTCTCGCGTCGCGCGCGAGATGCCGGGGAACTCGGTCCGAGCCGCCGGTGGCGACATCTGGGCGGGCGAATCGGAATGAGCGAGTCGGAGCTCGCCCAGGACCTCCCCAGCCCGTACGGAGACTCGGAGAAATCGGGAACGGAGGCAAAATTCCCGGTACACGGACGCGGACGCTTCTCGGCAGAATCGGAGGGCTCGGATATGGGGACAACCACAGATTATGACGAAAGCTCTTCCTCTGACTCTTAAGTAATTATTAAAGAATTCATTTCTGTAGAATAAGTTCGTTTTGGTATTCTAAGTTAGGAATAATATACGAGTGTTAATATAATAATTTTTCCCAACTCCCCGATTC
>JAJPWW010000399.1:10000-12500 GCA_028673005.1 Tanypteryx hageni | reverse complement strand
GAAATTTTTTTTGCAGGTAGAATTCCAAAAAAGAACCAGATAGAGACCACCACGATTTCGATATCTTAATTTGTTCGGCAGTTAAAATTTCTCAAAATGTTTAAACAAATAGAAAACTGTTTAGGTACTGGGGGATGAGCTAGGAAGCTGAAATTTTCAAATTATTTACAAAGTGGTGAACTTTCACGAACAAACGTTTCGATTTCGCCATACATCAATTGCGGCGGCCGTTAAAAATTATTTAAGTTTTAAACAATTGGAAAAATACCGTTTCACTTCTAGAAGTGCCACAACTTCAACATTCTGCTGAAACGCGTAGCATTAGTATCCCGCGATGAAGACGCTGTAAAATGTTCGAAATTGGGACATTTGGGGATTGTTTTAGACAATTGTCGCGAGGCGTGGGAAAACGGAAATCTTTGGAATTAAAGGAATATAGGCGATGACGAGACGTCTGCCTGAAAAACGAATGTTTCTTCGAGGCGAGATGAGATGCTCGCAGCAAGCAAGCGCCAACTATAGCAGTAACACGTAGATGACGACCTGCGCAGACATACCCCCACTCCCGCTTACTCTCTCCCCCTTCCTCGCGGTTGCCAGCTGTTGCTACTTGTGATATTTTCCTGTCCTCCCCCGTTGTTTTTTACGTGTTTGACTTTTGCTTAGCTCTTGGACATTCTTTTTGGACTTCGATTTTGATTTTTGCTTTGGTGGGATTGCTTGTGTGGAATGGCCAGGACATCTAAATCGTCATCAGTCCGAGGCAGGCCTCTCAGGAGCCAAGCTCGTGAAATGGTTTACAAAGTAAACTGTTATTTAAAAGATTTGAAAATAGAGAACAATTTGGATATGAATGTAATTCGTTTGCCTCCTTACCATCCCGATATCAATCCGATTGAGATGGTGTGGGGGGTGACCGACCTTAAAAGACGGGTCATAAAATTATATAGACTGCTACTTTATTGTAAAATGTTGCCAATTTGTGTAACTTTGTGCGCTTTTTATTTAGGTATCCCACGACTCGGGGGCTTGCACGCTGGAGTAGAAGAAAGGAGTCTTTCTAAGATGTCGTGAAGAATTCGCCACAGAGAAGTGGATCGAAGTGTGCGAACACGTTAAGAAGACAGGAGAAGAGCACCGGAGACGGGAAGCGAGAGTGGCATGGACATGTGGACGTCATCGTGCGAGACTGGTTGAAAGATCTTTTTTAAATACTGTTCTGTTTATTATTAAATGTTGTGATCGATCTCCATTGAACTGGTTTCATTTATTTCATGTCCAACTTCCATTTCCAAAGCTACTCTATAGAGTTTAATACTTTGTATTTCTGTTAATTCCAGGGTAAAGTGGTTAGTTATAAAATATTACGTTAATGTGCTCTGCCCACAAGACCGATAGAAAAGGAAACGATTCCGTCATTACTTTCCCAAAGGATTATTTAATTAATTTCCCATCTTCCGTTAAGTGTTTAAGTGGGAAATCATGCCGAAAACGGCGAAAATCTGGATTTTGCACCAATTGGCAACACCGAGAATTAGCGGCATAGGGAACACGGACGACGTGGAAGGGGAAGGTGTGGAGGGGGGGTGGGAAAGACTTAGCTCCACCCACTGGCCGCCAAGAAGTTTCTCAACTACGCAGTACCTCCTTTGGGGTTGTAACGGCCGTTTCGAAAGTTATTTTTTTCCTCGCGAGAACGTTTTCCGTTCGAACTTTTATTTTTATAGAGATGAATACCGCCACGTCCCACGTGAGACTTTCTTGCTTTGACCCGCGATTCGTTTTCGAAACCCATTAAAAATTTCGATATCCGAGGCCGAAAATTAGGCTCCGCAAAGAAATATTTAAGAAACACTCGAAAATGACGCGCGAGCTCTCTGGGATCAAAAGCCGCGAGATCGCAACGTTCGGAGGCGAGGTCTCTCGCGTCGCGCGCGAGATGCCGGGGAACTCGGTCCGAGCCGCCGGTGGCGACATCTGGGCGGGCGAATCGGAATGAGCGAGTCGGAGCTCGCCCAGGACCTCCCCAGCCCGTACGGAGACTCGGAGAAATCGGGAACGGAGGCAAAATTCCCGGTACACGGACGCGGACGCTTCTCGGCAGAATCGGAGGGCTCGGATATGGGGACAACCACAGATTATGACGAAAGCTCTTCCTCTGACTCTTAAGTAATTATTAAAGAATTCATTTCTGTAGAATAAGTTCGTTTTGGTATTCTAAGTTAGGAATAATATACGAGTGTTAATATAATAATTTTTCCCAACTCCCCGATTCCCGGTGATGACAATCCGCTTAGGAAATATGCGATTTGTGATATTAATATTTTATATTATGGTTTAATTTTCTTTCCTATCCAATGAGGAAGCAAAATGTAGCTATCGGTCGTCAATGAAAGTGTTAATTGGATTTTGGCCATGTTTTCTTGAAAAAGCCCCACTGTGCGCCGGTGGCGACGTCTCGGCGGGCGAGTCGGAGTGCGCGAGTCTGAACTCCTCGCGG
>JAJPWW010000399.1:0-2500 GCA_028673005.1 Tanypteryx hageni | reverse complement strand
TTTCACCTTATTGCGGCTTGTACTGAGACATGCATGGCTTAATCTTTGAGACAAGCATATGACTACTGGCAGGATCAACCAGGGAGCCTGCGTGCGTTCGCGCGCCGCGCGTGCGTGCCGCGGCGGCGGAGACAAACGCCCCGGGGCCCGAGAGCCCTCGTGGAGCGCCACGCGCAGAAAGCGATCATCATCATCGGTTCGGGATCGCCCGAGACATTCCCGCCCCGGCGCCCCCCGAAAGGGGCGCGGAGTCGAGGGAGTGATTTGAAAAGTTCCCCGAGTCGTTGCGTTCCAACTCTTGTGCGGAAAGCGAAAATGAGAGAGTGCCGCATCGGTGCGCGAGTGGCGAGCCCTTTCGGGTCGCCCTCGGCACGCGGCAAGCTGAGCGGGTGGAGCTCCTCGAGAACGGGATGCTCCCTATAGTAGTCAAACAGCGCGAGCGCGCGCCCGTCGCCGACCCCCGCCCGCCGAGGACCGCCGGAGAAAGTCCCTAAGCGCGCCGGCCCGGACGGGCCCGTTTGCGACCGCGGCAGGTGAATTCGCCTCGTGCGAAGGGGGACGCCCTCTTAAAAGACCGGGAACGCAGCGGTCACCGAAAGGGTAGGTGACGATCGACCCTCGCTTCGATTCCCGGCACTCGGACGCGGACTTTTTTTTGAGATTATGCCCTTTGATTCCGAGGCTCGCGTTCGCCGAAGGCCGGCCGGCCCACCCTCCCGGCGATCGCGTCGTCACCGGCCGCGCAAGGGAAAACGCCGTCCCTCGGCCGGTGCCCCGCCGGCGACCTACCACGCCGCTCGAGCAAGCCCGGAGACCTACCACGCCGCTCCAACTGCGATGGAGCGAAACGATCGCCAATTTTTGCATTCTTAGGAATATCGTGCACACGACACATTTCTGCCGAATTTGGAGTTTTTCACCACACTCTCGGAAGTTAAATGTTAAAACCGAAATAATTTCCGAATAACTCGCGAATTTCGGCTGTCAAACTCTCCTCGTAGGAGCTGAACATTAACCCTTTCGTTAAAACTTTAAGAATTTTTAACTTCAGGACAAATGGAAATATCGAAATCGGAGTTGTCCCTATCAGATCATGTTTCGGAATTCTACCCGTAAAGGGACTTTCAGCTCCGCAGCGCATTCGAAAATACGAAAACGTTGAAAAGTTGTTTAAACAATTGCGAATTGTTATTAGCGGTCGACTTTTTTTAACTTTTTAAAAATTTCCTTTTTTTCTACGTGTAATCGCCTGCATAATGATACCGAGAACTCGAACGTGCGGCATATAGTTTTCAAGATAAAAGTTATCGAACTTTAATGTACAAATGGGGTTAAATCGACCCCTAGAAACTGACTATTTTAAAATTTTCGATTTTTGTAGTCGGTTGCGAGAATAGTCGTATAATCTTGCAAAATTTCAGCTTCCTAAGCTTATTAGATCGCGTTCCCCCACGCTAACTTATGGGAGATATTCCGGGGTCTCTGGAGTCGAACCCAAGACACCGTGAGCAAAAGCGACGACAATTCCCGATAGATATTGCGGCCATCTAGCGACACTGAAAATTTCAACCTCCGAGCTTACCGGCAAGTGCACGAAATTAATTCACAGAAATTGCGCTTTTTGTGTCTTCTGTCGTGGGAAAAGACGCGAATCTCGTCGTTTGCCGACCAAAAACAAATGAATGACGACGTATATATATAGAACAGTATGATACCGATTTTCAGGCACTTCCGGATGAGCTGGAGACTCGAAATTTTTTCCTTGGGTAGAATTCTTCGCGGAGCCACCCAGGAAAAAACAAAATCTCGAAAAAGTTCGACGACGCGGACGCAAAAAATTGGCAATTGTTTAAACAAATTCTCATAGTTTATGCACTTCCGCTCGTGCTACGCAGCTGAAATTTTTTTTGCAGGTAGAATTCCAAAAAAGAACCAGATAGAGACCACCACGATTTCGATATCTTAATTTGTTCGGCAGTTAAAATTTCTCAAAATGTTTAAACAAATAGAAAACTGTTTAGGTACTGGGGGATGAGCTAGGAAGCTGAAATTTTCAAATTATTTACAAAGTGGTGAACTTTCACGAACAAACGTTTCGATTTCGCCATACATCAATTGCGGCGGCCGTTAAAAATTATTTAAGTTTTAAACAATTGGAAAAATACCGTTTCACTTCTAGAAGTGCCACAACTTCAACATTCTGCTGAAACGCGTAGCATTAGTATCCCGCGATGAAGACGCTGTAAAATGTTCGAAATTGGGACATTTGGGGATTGTTTTAGACAATTGTCGCGAGGCGTGGGAAAACGGAAATCTTTGGAATTAAAGGAATATAGGCGATGACGAGACGTCTGCCTGAAAAACGAATGTTTCTTCGAGGCGAGATGAGATGCTCGCAGCAAGCAAGCGCCAACTATAGCAGTAACACGTAGATGACGACCTGCGCAGACATACCCCCACTCCCGCTTACTCTCTCCCCCTTCCTCGCGGTTGCCAGCTG
>JAJPWW010000398.1:32500-35000 GCA_028673005.1 Tanypteryx hageni | reverse complement strand
GGAATCGGGGAGTTGGGAAAAATTATTATATTAACACTCGTATATTATTCCTAACTTAGAATACCAAAACGAACTTATTCTACAGAAATGAATTCTTTAATAATTACTTAAGAGTCAGAGGAAGAGCTTTCGTCATAATCTGTGGTTGTCCCCATATCCGAGCCCTCCGATTCTGCCGAGAAGCGTCCGCGTCCGTGTACCGGGAATTTTGCCTCCGTTCCCGATTTCTCCGAGTCTCCGTACGGGCTGGGGAGGTCCTGGGCGAGCTCCGACTCGCTCATTCCGATTCGCCCGCCCAGATGTCGCCACCGGCGGCTCGGACCGAGTTCCCCGGCATCTCGCGCGCGACGCGAGAGACCTCGCCTCCGAACGTTGCGATCTCGCGGCTTTTGATCCCAGAGAGCTCGCGCGTCATTTTCGAGTGTTTCTTAAATATTTCTTTGCGAGCCTAATTTTCGGCCTCGGATATCGAAATTTTTAATGGGTTTCGAAAACGAATCGCGGGTCAAAGCAAGAAAGTCTCACGTGGGACGTGGCGGTATTCATCTCTATAAAAATAAAAGTTCGAACGGAAAACGTTCTCGCGAGGAAAAAAATAACTTTCGAAACGGCCGTTACAACCCCAAAGGAGGTACTGCGTAGTTGAGAAACTTCTTGGCGGCCAGTGGGTGGAGCTAAGTCTTTCCCACCCCCCCTCCACACCTTCCCCTTCCACGTCGTCCGTGTTCCCTATGCCGCTAATTCTCGGTGTTGCCAATTGGTGCAAAATCCAGATTTTCGCCGTTTTCGGCATGATTTCCCACTTAAACACTTAACGGAAGATGGGAAATTAATTAAATAATCCTTTGGGAAAGTAATGACGGAATCGTTTCCTTTTCTATCGGTCTTGTGGGCAGAGCACATTAACGTAATATTTTATAACTAACCACTTTACCCTGGAATTAACAGAAATACAAAGTATTAAACTCTATAGAGTAGCTTTGGAAATGGAAGTTGGACATGAAATAAATGAAACCAGTTCAATGGAGATCGATCACAACATTTAATAATAAACAGAACAGTATTTAAAAAAGATCTTTCAACCAGTCTCGCACGATGACGTCCACATGTCCATGCCACTCTCGCTTCCCGTCTCCGGTGCTCTTCTCCTGTCTTCTTAACGTGTTCGCACACTTCGATCCACTTCTCTGTGGCGAATTCTTCACGACATCTTAGAAAGACTCCTTTCTTCTACTCCAGCGTGCAAGCCCCCGAGTCGTGGGATACCTAAATAAAAAGCGCACAAAGTTACACAAATTGGCAACATTTTACAATAAAGTAGCAGTCTATATAATTTTATGACCCGTCTTTTAAGGTCGGTCACCCCCCACACCATCTCAATCGGATTGATATCGGGATGGTAAGGAGGCAAACGAATTACATTCATATCCAAATTGTTCTCTATTTTCAAATCTTTTAAATAACAGTTTACTTTGTAAACCATTTCACGAGCTTGGCTCCTGAGAGGCCTGCCTCGGACTGATGACGATTTAGATGTCCTGGCCATTCCACACAAGCAATCCCACCAAAGCAAAAATCAAAATCGAAGTCCAAAAAGAATGTCCAAGAGCTAAGCAAAAGTCAAACACGTAAAAAACAACGGGGGAGGACAGGAAAATATCACAAGTAGCAACAGCTGGCAACCGCGAGGAAGGGGGAGAGAGTAAGCGGGAGTGGGGGTATGTCTGCGCAGGTCGTCATCTACGTGTTACTGCTATAGTTGGCGCTTGCTTGCTGCGAGCATCTCATCTCGCCTCGAAGAAACATTCGTTTTTCAGGCAGACGTCTCGTCATCGCCTATATTCCTTTAATTCCAAAGATTTCCGTTTTCCCACGCCTCGCGACAATTGTCTAAAACAATCCCCAAATGTCCCAATTTCGAACATTTTACAGCGTCTTCATCGCGGGATACTAATGCTACGCGTTTCAGCAGAATGTTGAAGTTGTGGCACTTCTAGAAGTGAAACGGTATTTTTCCAATTGTTTAAAACTTAAATAATTTTTAACGGCCGCCGCAATTGATGTATGGCGAAATCGAAACGTTTGTTCGTGAAAGTTCACCACTTTGTAAATAATTTGAAAATTTCAGCTTCCTAGCTCATCCCCCAGTACCTAAACAGTTTTCTATTTGTTTAAACATTTTGAGAAATTTTAACTGCCGAACAAATTAAGATATCGAAATCGTGGTGGTCTCTATCTGGTTCTTTTTTGGAATTCTACCTGCAAAAAAAATTTCAGCTGCGTAGCACGAGCGGAAGTGCATAAACTATGAGAATTTGTTTAAACAATTGCCAATTTTTTGCGTCCGCGTCGTCGAACTTTTTCGAGATTTTGTTTTTTCCTGGGTGGCTCCGCGAAGAATTCTACCCAAGGAAAAAATTTCGAGTCTCCAGCTCATCCGGAAGTGCCTGAAAATCGGTATCATACTGTTCTATATATATACGTCGTCATTCATTTGTTT
>JAJPWW010000398.1:20000-22500 GCA_028673005.1 Tanypteryx hageni | reverse complement strand
CCGACTTTTCACGACTCCGAAATCATAGGAATTGGCGATCGTTTCGCTCCGTCATGTTTTCTTAGCGGCCCGGTAGGTCGCCGGCGGGGGGGGGGGCGGCACTGCCCGGAGGGCGGGCGGCGTCGTCCCTCCCCTTCCGCCGCCGCCGACGCCGCGATCCCCGGGAGGGCGGGCGCGCCGGCCGTCGGCGAACTACATCGGGGGCTTAATGTCGACAACCGTCCGCGTCCGAGTGCCGGGAATCTCGGCGAGGGTCGATCGGATCCTGCCCTACGGCAATCGCTCCGTTCTCGATTTTTCCGAGTCTTCCTACGGCCTGGGTCCCCGCGAGGAGTTCAGACTCGCGCACTCCGACTCGCCCGCCGAGACGTCGCCACCGGCGCACAGTGGGGCTTTTTCAAGAAAACATGGCCAAAATCCAATTAACACTTTCATTGACGACCGATAGCTACATTTTGCTTCCTCATTGGATAGGAAAGAAAATTAAACCATAATATAAAATATTAATATCACAAATCGCATATTTCCTAAGCGGATTGTCATCACCGGGAATCGGGGAGTTGGGAAAAATTATTATATTAACACTCGTATATTATTCCTAACTTAGAATACCAAAACGAACTTATTCTACAGAAATGAATTCTTTAATAATTACTTAAGAGTCAGAGGAAGAGCTTTCGTCATAATCTGTGGTTGTCCCCATATCCGAGCCCTCCGATTCTGCCGAGAAGCGTCCGCGTCCGTGTGTACCGGGAATTTTGCCTCCGTTCCCGATTTCTCCGAGTCTCCGTACGGGCTGGGGAGGTCCTGGGCGAGCTCCGACTCGCTCATTCCGATTCGCCCGCCCAGATGTCGCCACCGGCGGCTCGGACCGAGTTCCCCGGCATCTCGCGCGCGACGCGAGAGACCTCGCCTCCGAACGTTGCGATCTCGCGGCTTTTGATCCCAGAGAGCTCGCGCGTCATTTTCGAGTGTTTCTTAAATATTTCTTTGCGAGCCTAATTTTCGGCCTCGGATATCGAAATTTTTAATGGGTTTCGAAAACGAATCGCGGGTCAAAGCAAGAAAGTCTCACGTGGGACGTGGCGGTATTCATCTCTATAAAAATAAAAGTTCGAACGGAAAACGTTCTCGCGAGGAAAAAAATAACTTTCGAAACGGCCGTTACAACCCCAAAGGAGGTACTGCGTAGTTGAGAAACTTCTTGGCGGCCAGTGGGTGGAGCTAAGTCTTTCCCACCCCCCCTCCACACCTTCCCCTTCCACGTCGTCCGTGTTCCCTATGCCGCTAATTCTCGGTGTTGCCAATTGGTGCAAAATCCAGATTTTCGCCGTTTTCGGCATGATTTCCCACTTAAACACTTAACGGAAGATGGGAAATTAATTAAATAATCCTTTGGGAAAGTAATGACGGAATCGTTTCCTTTTCTATCGGTCTTGTGGGCAGAGCACATTAACGTAATATTTTATAACTAACCACTTTACCCTGGAATTAACAGAAATACAAAGTATTAAACTCTATAGAGTAGCTTTGGAAATGGAAGTTGGACATGAAATAAATGAAACCAGTTCAATGGAGATCGATCACAACATTTAATAATAAACAGAACAGTATTTAAAAAAGATCTTTCAACCAGTCTCGCACGATGACGTCCACATGTCCATGCCACTCTCGCTTCCCGTCTCCGGTGCTCTTCTCCTGTCTTCTTAACGTGTTCGCACACTTCGATCCACTTCTCTGTGGCGAATTCTTCACGACATCTTAGAAAGACTCCTTTCTTCTACTCCAGCGTGCAAGCCCCCGAGTCGTGGGATACCTAAATAAAAAGCGCACAAAGTTACACAAATTGGCAACATTTTACAATAAAGTAGCAGTCTATATAATTTTATGACCCGTCTTTTAAGGTCGGTCACCCCCCACACCATCTCAATCGGATTGATATCGGGATGGTAAGGAGGCAAACGAATTACATTCATATCCAAATTGTTCTCTATTTTCAAATCTTTTAAATAACAGTTTACTTTGTAAACCATTTCACGAGCTTGGCTCCTGAGAGGCCTGCCTCGGACTGATGACGATTTAGATGTCCTGGCCATTCCACACAAGCAATCCCACCAAAGCAAAAATCAAAATCGAAGTCCAAAAAGAATGTCCAAGAGCTAAGCAAAAGTCAAACACGTAAAAAACAACGGGGGAGGACAGGAAAATATCACAAGTAGCAACAGCTGGCAACCGCGAGGAAGGGGGAGAGAGTAAGCGGGAGTGGGGGTATGTCTGCGCAGGTCGTCATCTACGTGTTACTGCTATAGTTGGCGCTTGCTTGCTGCGAGCATCTCATCTCGCCTCGAAGAAACATTCGTTTTTCAGGCAGACGTCTCGTCATCGCCTATATTCCTTTAATTCCAAAGATTTCCGTTTTCCCACGCCTCGCGACAATTGTCTAAAACAATCCCCAAATGTCCCAATTTCGAACATTTTACAGCGTCTTCATCGCGGGATA
>JAJPWW010000398.1:0-7500 GCA_028673005.1 Tanypteryx hageni | reverse complement strand
TTTAATTTATCGCGACCGTTCCGACGACTTTTCCGCCTCTTCGCATTTTTTTCCCCAATGCGCCACGGGCCTTTGAAGTCCCTTCGCGGGCCCAATTCCGAAAAATGACCTGATAGGGACACCTCCGATTTCCAAACTTCCCACTCGCTTCGAAATTCTCCGACTTTTCACGACTCCGAAATCATAGGAATTGGCGATCGTTTCGCTCCGTCATGTTTTCTTAGCGGCCCGGTAGGTCGCCGGCGGGGGGGGGGCGGCACTGCCCGGAGGGCGGGCGGCGTCGTCCCTCCCCTTCCGCCGCCGGTGGCGCCGCGATCGCCGGGCTGCACCTCGAGAAAGGAAATTTTTTCGAAGTCAAAAAAAGTCGACCGCTGATAATTTAATTTATCGCGACCGTTCCGACGACTTTTCCGCCTCTTCGCATTTTTTTCCCCAATGCGCCACGGGCCTTTGAAGTCCCTTCGCGGGCCCAATTCCGAAAAATGACCTGATAGGGACACCTCCGATTTCCAAACTTCCCACTCGCTTCGAAATTCTCCGACTTTTCACGACTCCGAAATCATAGGAATTGGCGATCGTTTCGCTCCGTCATGTTTTCTTAGCGGCCCGGTAGGTCGCCGGCGGGGGGGGGGCGGCACTGCCCGGAGGGCGGGCGGCGTCGTCCCTCCCCTTCCGCCGCCGGTGGCGCCGCGATCGCCGGGCTGCACCTCGAGAAAGGAAATTTTTTCGAAGTCAAAAAAAGTCGACCGCTGATAATTTAATTTATCGCGACCGTTCCGACGACTTTTCCGCCTCTTCGCATTTTTTTCCCCAATGCGCCACGGGCCTTTGAAGTCCCTTCGCGGGCCCAATTCCGAAAAATGACCTGATAGGGACACCTCCGATTTCCAAACTTCCCACTCGCTTCGAAATTCTCCGACTTTTCACGACTCCGAAATCATAGGAATTGGCGATCGTTTCGCTCCGTCATGTTTTCTTAGCGGCCCGGTAGGTCGCCGGCGGGGGGGGGCGGCACTGCCCGGAGGGCGGGCGGCGTCGTCCCTCCCCTTCCGCCGCCGGTGGCGCCGCGATCGCCGGGCTGCACCTCGAGAAAGGAAATTTTTTCGAAGTCAAAAAAAGTCGACCGCTGATAATTTAATTTATCGCGACCGTTCCGACGACTTTTCCGCCTCTTCGCATTTTTTTCCCCAATGCGCCACGGGCCTTTGAAGTCCCTTCGCGGGCCCAATTCCGAAAAATGACCTGATAGGGACACCTCCGATTTCCAAACTTCCCACTCGCTTCGAAATTCTCCGACTTTTCACGACTCCGAAATCATAGGAATTGGCGATCGTTTCGCTCCGTCATGTTTTCTTAGCGGCCCGGTAGGTCGCCGGCGGGGGGGGGCGGCACTGCCCGGAGGGCGGGCGGCGTCGTCCCTCCCCTTCCGCCGCCGGTGGCGCCGCGATCGCCGGGCTGCACCTCGAGAAAGGAAATTTTTTCGAAGTCAAAAAAAGTCGACCGCTGATAATTTAATTTATCGCGACCGTTCCGACGACTTTTCCGCCTCTTCGCATTTTTTTCCCCAATGCGCCACGGGCCTTTGAAGTCCCTTCGCGGGCCCAATTCCGAAAAATGACCTGATAGGGACACCTCCGATTTCCAAACTTCCCACTCGCTTCGAAATTCTCCGACTTTTCACGACTCCGAAATCATAGGAATTGGCGATCGTTTCGCTCCGTCATGTTTTCTTAGCGGCCCGGTAGGTCGCCGGCGGGGGGGGGCGGCACTGCCCGGAGGGCGGGCGGCGTCGTCCCTCCCCTTCCGCCGCCGCCGACGCCGCGATCCCCGGGAGGGCGGGCGCGCCGGCCGTCGGCGAACTACATCGGGGGCTTAATGTCGACAACCGTCCGCGTCCGAGTGCCGGGAATCTCGGCGAGGGTCGATCGGATCCTGCCCTACGGCAATCGCTCCGTTCTCGATTTTTCCGAGTCTTCCTACGGCCTGGGTCCCCGCGAGGAGTTCAGACTCGCGCACTCCGACTCGCCCGCCGAGACGTCGCCACCGGCGCACAGTGGGGCTTTTTCAAGAAAACATGGCCAAAATCCAATTAACACTTTCATTGACGACCGATAGCTACATTTTGCTTCCTCATTGGATAGGAAAGAAAATTAAACCATAATATAAAATATTAATATCACAAATCGCATATTTCCTAAGCGGATTGTCATCACCGGGAATCGGGGAGTTGGGAAAAATTATTATATTAACACTCGTATATTATTCCTAACTTAGAATACCAAAACGAACTTATTCTACAGAAATGAATTCTTTAATAATTACTTAAGAGTCAGAGGAAGAGCTTTCGTCATAATCTGTGGTTGTCCCCATATCCGAGCCCTCCGATTCTGCCGAGAAGCGTCCGCGTCCGTGTACCGGGAATTTTGCCTCCGTTCCCGATTTCTCCGAGTCTCCGTACGGGCTGGGGAGGTCCTGGGCGAGCTCCGACTCGCTCATTCCGATTCGCCCGCCCAGATGTCGCCACCGGCGGCTCGGACCGAGTTCCCCGGCATCTCGCGCGCGACGCGAGAGACCTCGCCTCCGAACGTTGCGATCTCGCGGCTTTTGATCCCAGAGAGCTCGCGCGTCATTTTCGAGTGTTTCTTAAATATTTCTTTGCGAGCCTAATTTTCGGCCTCGGATATCGAAATTTTTAATGGGTTTCGAAAACGAATCGCGGGTCAAAGCAAGAAAGTCTCACGTGGGACGTGGCGGTATTCATCTCTATAAAAATAAAAGTTCGAACGGAAAACGTTCTCGCGAGGAAAAAAATAACTTTCGAAACGGCCGTTACAACCCCAAAGGAGGTACTGCGTAGTTGAGAAACTTCTTGGCGGCCAGTGGGTGGAGCTAAGTCTTTCCCACCCCCCCTCCACACCTTCCCCTTCCACGTCGTCCGTGTTCCCTATGCCGCTAATTCTCGGTGTTGCCAATTGGTGCAAAATCCAGATTTTCGCCGTTTTCGGCATGATTTCCCACTTAAACACTTAACGGAAGATGGGAAATTAATTAAATAATCCTTTGGGAAAGTAATGACGGAATCGTTTCCTTTTCTATCGGTCTTGTGGGCAGAGCACATTAACGTAATATTTTATAACTAACCACTTTACCCTGGAATTAACAGAAATACAAAGTATTAAACTCTATAGAGTAGCTTTGGAAATGGAAGTTGGACATGAAATAAATGAAACCAGTTCAATGGAGATCGATCACAACATTTAATAATAAACAGAACAGTATTTAAAAAAGATCTTTCAACCAGTCTCGCACGATGACGTCCACATGTCCATGCCACTCTCGCTTCCCGTCTCCGGTGCTCTTCTCCTGTCTTCTTAACGTGTTCGCACACTTCGATCCACTTCTCTGTGGCGAATTCTTCACGACATCTTAGAAAGACTCCTTTCTTCTACTCCAGCGTGCAAGCCCCCGAGTCGTGGGATACCTAAATAAAAAGCGCACAAAGTTACACAAATTGGCAACATTTTACAATAAAGTAGCAGTCTATATAATTTTATGACCCGTCTTTTAAGGTCGGTCACCCCCCACACCATCTCAATCGGATTGATATCGGGATGGTAAGGAGGCAAACGAATTACATTCATATCCAAATTGTTCTCTATTTTCAAATCTTTTAAATAACAGTTTACTTTGTAAACCATTTCACGAGCTTGGCTCCTGAGAGGCCTGCCTCGGACTGATGACGATTTAGATGTCCTGGCCATTCCACACAAGCAATCCCACCAAAGCAAAAATCAAAATCGAAGTCCAAAAAGAATGTCCAAGAGCTAAGCAAAAGTCAAACACGTAAAAAACAACGGGGGAGGACAGGAAAATATCACAAGTAGCAACAGCTGGCAACCGCGAGGAAGGGGGAGAGAGTAAGCGGGAGTGGGGGTATGTCTGCGCAGGTCGTCATCTACGTGTTACTGCTATAGTTGGCGCTTGCTTGCTGCGAGCATCTCATCTCGCCTCGAAGAAACATTCGTTTTTCAGGCAGACGTCTCGTCATCGCCTATATTCCTTTAATTCCAAAGATTTCCGTTTTCCCACGCCTCGCGACAATTGTCTAAAACAATCCCCAAATGTCCCAATTTCGAACATTTTACAGCGTCTTCATCGCGGGATACTAATGCTACGCGTTTCAGCAGAATGTTGAAGTTGTGGCACTTCTAGAAGTGAAACGGTATTTTTCCAATTGTTTAAAACTTAAATAATTTTTAACGGCCGCCGCAATTGATGTATGGCGAAATCGAAACGTTTGTTCGTGAAAGTTCACCACTTTGTAAATAATTTGAAAATTTCAGCTTCCTAGCTCATCCCCCAGTACCTAAACAGTTTTCTATTTGTTTAAACATTTTGAGAAATTTTAACTGCCGAACAAATTAAGATATCGAAATCGTGGTGGTCTCTATCTGGTTCTTTTTTGGAATTCTACCTGCAAAAAAAATTTCAGCTGCGTAGCACGAGCGGAAGTGCATAAACTATGAGAATTTGTTTAAACAATTGCCAATTTTTTGCGTCCGCGTCGTCGAACTTTTTCGAGATTTTGTTTTTTCCTGGGTGGCTCCGCGAAGAATTCTACCCAAGGAAAAAATTTCGAGTCTCCAGCTCATCCGGAAGTGCCTGAAAATCGGTATCATACTGTTCTATATATATACGTCGTCATTCATTTGTTTTTGGTCGGCAAACGACGAGATTCGCGTCTTTTCCCACGACAGAAGACACAAAAAGCGCAATTTCTGTGAATTAATTTCGTGCACTTGCCGGTAAGCTCGGAGGTTGAAATTTTCAGTGTCGCTAGATGGCCGCAATATCTATCGGGAATTGTCGTCGCTTTTGCTCACGGTGTCTTGGGTTCGACTCCAGAGACCCCGGAATATCTCCCATAAGTTAGCGTGGGGGAACGCGATCTAATAAGCTTAGGAAGCTGAAATTTTGCAAGATTATACGACTATTCTCGCAACCGACTACAAAAATCGAAAATTTTAAAATAGTCAGTTTCTAGGGGTCGATTTAACCCCATTTGTACATTAAAGTTCGATAATTTTTATCTTGAAAACTATATGCCGCACGTTCGAGTTCTCGGTATCATTATGCAGGCGATTACACGTAGAAAAAAAGGAAATTTTTAAAAAGTTAAAAAAAGTCGACCGCTAATAACAATTCGCAATTGTTTTAAACAACTTTTCAACGTTTTCGTATTTTCGAATGCGCTGCGGAGCTGAAAGTCCCTTTACGGGTAGAATTCCGAAACATGATCTGATAGGGACAACTCCGATTTCGATATTTCCATTTGTCCTGAAGTTAAAAATTCTTAAAGTTTTAACGAAAGGGTTAATGTTCAGCTCCTACGAGGAGAGTTTGACAGCCGAAATTCGCGAGTTATTCGGAAATTATTTCGGTTTTAACATTTAACTTCCGAGAGTGTGGTGAAAAACTCCAAATTCGGCAGAAATGTGTCGTGTGCACGATATTCCTAAGAATGCAAAAATTGGCGATCGTTTCGCTCCATCGCAGTTGGAGCGGCGTGGTAGGTCTCCGGGCTTGCTCGAGCGGCGTGGTAGGTCGCCGGCGGGGCACCGGCCGAGGGACGGCGTTTTCCCTTGCGCGGCCGGTGACGACGCGATCGCCGGGAGGGCGGGCCGGCCGGCCTTCGGCGAACGCGAGCCTCGGAATCAAAGGGCATAATTCAAAAAAAAGTCCGCGTCCGAGTGCCGGGAATCGAAGCGAGGGTCGATCGTCACCTACCCTTGCGGTGACCGCTGCGTTCCCGGTCTTTTAAGAGGGCGTCCCCCTTCGCACGAGGCGAATTCACCTGCCGCGGTCGCAAACGGGCCCGTCCGGGCCGGCGCGCTTAGGGACTTTCTCCGGCGGTCCTCGGCGGGGCGGGGGTCGGCGACGGGCGCGCGCTCGCGCTGTTTGACTACTATAGGGAGCATCCCGTTCTCGAGGAGCTCCACCCGCTCAGCTTGCCGCGTGCCGAGGGCGACCCGAAAGGGCTCGCCACTCGCGCACCGATGCGGCACTCTCTCATTTTCGCTTTCCGCACAAGAGTTGGAACGCAACGACTCGGGGAACTTTTCAAATCACTCCCTCGACTCCGCGCCCCTTTCGGGGGGGCGCCGGGGCGGGAATGTCTCGGGCGATCCCGAACCGATGATGATGATCGCTTTCTGCGCGTGGCGCTCCACGAGGGCTCTCGGGCCCCGGGGCGTTTGTCTCCGCCGCCGCGGCACGCACGCGCGGCGCGCGAACGCACGCAGGCTCCCTGGTTGATCCTGCCAGTAGTCATATGCTTGTCTCAAAGATTAAGCCATGCATGTCTCAGTACAAGCCGCAATAAGGTGAAACCGCGAATGGCTCATTAAATCAGTTATGGTTCCTTGGATCTTACCCACACTTACATGGATAACTGTGGTAATTCTAGAGCTAATACATGAACCTCGTGCCCCGACCAGTGATGGAAGGGGCGCTTTTATTAGAACAAAACCAATCGGTCGGCTCGTCCGTCCGTTGCCTTGGTGACTCTGAATAACTTTGGGCTGATCGCACGGTCCCAGCACCGGCGACGCATCTTTCAAATGTCTGCCTTATCAACTTTCGATGGTAGGTTCTGCGCCTACCATGGTTGTAACGGGTGACGGGGAATCAGGGTTCGATTCCGGAGAGGGAGCCTGAGAAACGGCTACCACATCCAAGGAAGGCAGCAGGCGCGCAAATTACCCACTCCCGGCACGGGGAGGTAGTGACGAAAAATAACGATACGGGACTCATCCGAGGCCCCGTAATCGGAATGAGAACACTTTAAATCCTTTAACGAGGATCTATTGGAGGGCAAGTCTGGTGCCAGCAGCCGCGGTAATTCCAGCTCCAATAGCGTATATTAAAGTTGTTGCGGTTAAAAAGCTCGTAGTCGGAGGTGTGTCTCGGACGGTCGGTTCGCTGCTTGTCGGTGTTCAACTGGCCGGTCCGGACGTCCTGCCGGTGGGGCTGTAAAAGGCTCCGTTATCCTTCTTTGGTCCTCTTCATTGAGTGCCTTGGTGGGCCGGCACGTTTACTTTGAACAAATTAGAGTGCTCAAAGCAGGCCGTTGGTCGCCTGAATACTGTGTGCATGGAATAATGGAATAGGACCTCGGTTCCATTTTGTTGGTTTTCAGAACTCGAGGTAATGATTAATAGGGACGGACGGGGGCATTCGTATTGCGACGTTAGAGGTGAAATTCTTGGATCGTCGCAAGACGAACCGATGCGAAAGCATTTGCCAAGAACGTTTTCGTGATCAAGAACGAAAGTTAGAGGTTCGAAGGCGATCAGATACCGCCCTAGTTCTAACCATAAACGATGCCAGCTAGCCATCCGCCGAAGTTCCTTATATGACTCGGCGGGCAGCTTCCGGGAAACCAAAGCTCTTGGGTTCCGGGGGAAGTATGGTTGCAAAGCTCAAACTTAAAGGAATTGA
>JAJPWW010000397.1:0-42209 GCA_028673005.1 Tanypteryx hageni | reverse complement strand
CAACATTGGTATTGTGATCAACACTTTTAAAAGCTTTATTGTCTCTAGAAATGTTTCACATAAATCACCACTCAAAATTAGCGACACAAATTGTACCGCAGCAGAAACTGCTCTAAAATACTCTCTTTCGTAAAAAAACTTGAAGTTCACTCTTCGGTATCTTTTTTTCCAAATCAAGACTTTAATTATTTTTACTGAGATACGTGTCAGGGAATTTTTTGTTGTAATTATCAAATTCTTCGAACACAAATAGATTCGTAGCCACGAAGTTTCCAGTAAATTGAAATCTATCTTTTATTTCTGTGTTAATAGTGTCACAAACTTCTTTACCTCCTCTCTTCCTGCAGACAGAGTTGCTGTCAGTGATCCGTCGTCTTTTTGGTCGGACTTCTTCCTCTTCATTTTCTAACTCGACTTCAACCTGTTCGGTAATCACATCAACTTAGTTTCTGTCTGTAAGCTCTTCTCGAAATGCTGCATCGCTTGCTGTACTTTAACTGGATCGGTGATTCGTTTTTGAACCTGACTAAAAATTATGTCCACGTGAGGCATTATCCGGTGAAAAAGTGTTAACCAAAAGACGAAGTTATTTTCTTTCGGCCTAAGTTTATATGCACCTGCTTGTGTTAGAGTAGACTGCAACTTTATGTCATCACACTTTTAAGTAATTTCCATAACCGTTATGAGTTCTCTCCTATATTCATAAACAGTGCTGACTCCACGAGAATGGAAATTCCCTCTGGATTCCAGACAAATATGCAAACAATATACGGGTTTGGCGGTCGATGGACGCTGCATTAGACATAATGAGATTCAGCTGGTGGGCGTAACAGTGGAAGAAATTAGCAAGTGGAATTTATATTATTTTTCAAATTCAATAAATTGCTGTCTATTATGGTTAAATGTGTTTTTATATTTTTATTTACAAAATTAAACAGATTATCTCCAATAAAATAAATGTTGGATAGGACTTCAAAGAAAGTTATATGATCAAAATATGTAAGTAGAAGTGTAGGAATGAAAGTTGCAGTGTAGAACTGAAAATGATGCATTGGAAAATATAATTTGCTAGAGTAATAACATTCGATTCCTCAAATCCCGCGAATCTTGAAAAAGATTCGAGATTCGAAAGCTTGAATTTTCGCGCTTTTTTCGTCATTCGAATCCTAACCTAAAAAACCGTTAAAACTTTTAACTCAAATCTTTAGAAAGATTAGCTATATTGACGTCCAATTGAAGCGTTAATTAAAAAATAACGCGATTGTTGCAATTTCAGTGGTACCCGGATCACCAATATCACCCCGTGGCGACCCAGAGCGAGTTCGAATGCTTGTTTTCTTAAATAAAAATCTCCATTGAACATTTCTGCTCCTTTAGATTGTCCTAAAAGTGTTCAGTGCTCAGTACTTTTATTTTTTATTTAAAATAAACAAGTTTTTGATTTTTCTTAATTTTCTGGAGAGAATTTAGTGTTTCATGTTTGGTGTTTATCTATGCTAACTCTTGAAATAATTCTCCCCCCTCTACACTTGCTTTGATTTAAAAAGGTTTTGGAAAAATGTAAAAATTTGAACTGATACTCAAATATTTTTGTCTAATTATGTTGAGAAAATGAACCTCAAGATTCAAGAGTTTTAATTATGTACTTCATTAACAAAATTTCATTTGTATCTTCTTAATAAATATAGGTGTATTTTTAAAAACTGTATTCTTAAATTTATTTTTCATTAAATGCAGATTTAAAATTTTGCTTTAATTAAAAACTGTTAATTTTAAGTAAAAGTTTTTTCTTTTTTCTTCTTTACATTATTCTTATATGAAGGATTCAAGAGATACGAGATTTGTGAGATTCGAGAACCTTTTAGGATTCAGATTCGAGAAAATTTTGGATTTGTCCCACCTCTAGTAATAACCGTTGGAATTCAATGGGAAATTTAGAAAGGAAATTTAAGGCAAATATTTATGGAGTAAGCATGTTAGAAAATGGTCCAAAAAAGAGTATTGTGATTTATAAGTAATATTGCATATAATGCATTGTAAAACATGATTATATTGTCAATATGAACATGAACATGAAATAATACAATCATTATCATGCTATTATAAATACTCCCAACACAAATAACAATCCATCGAAACAAATATCTTCTGTATTGTAGTGAGCATATCATGGCTGATATCGTTCCCACTGATCCCGATCTTTATATGCAGGAAATTTATTCAATATCTGTTGTATATTACTTGGATGATATAGTTCAAAATAATAAAAGGTATATATTTCAGATCCTCCACATTCACACTCTTCTAACCATTTTCATGTTTAACATGTAATCCTTCACAGTCAATCAAAAACTCCTTTCCTGTGATGTACCATTTTATTTGGAACATTTTAACATTATGGTCCCACTAATCCATAGGTTTGGCTTGTCAGTAGGTGCCAAGTTGTACAAGTTAGTTATGGTCATTAGATGATACATTTTTTAGCATTGCATAACTGAAGATAATACTACAAAATAATATTTCCTTAATATAAAATTCCTCTTGAATGGAATATATACATACATAAGCACATATATCCATCCATATACAGACCTAAAAACCAAACATTTACAAGGATAATTATACCTAAACACATACATTCACATTAATATTTATACCTACACATACACACAATACATATATGGGTCTAATTATTTTTATGCTTGAATTAATTCACAAAATATTGCTCTTTATTTGGATATATAATCAATTTTTATTGTGTTAGAGAGATGGTATCATTCTTATAACATAAGGCAGATATCACAAATTGCTATTCAACTAACATGAGGAACAGTTACAAGCTATCCAATAATAATTTTGTAACAATAACCATTAATTATTAATTATTATTTACAAAATAAATGGGCTTTTTGTACCTAATTGTATTCCTAATTTTAATATCTGTATTATAAGTTTTTTATTTTATATTTATTTGAAAAATATTTATCAGTTTTAATTACATATATAAAAAGTTTATAAATACTTTCAGCTATAGAAAAGCACATTATTTTCAGCACAAAATTTACATGTCTTGATGCATGATAAAACTGATATATTAGTTTTCTTAAATTATTATTCAATATATTTATGTATGTAGTAAAATTAAAGTGTTCATCTATAATGTAACCTAAATAAGTATATTTAGAGACCTGTTCCGGGACACCACATGAACATTTATTACCTTGAGGATGTATAATTTTCTGATCATGTATCAGTATCTTTACAATTTTTCGTCTCAAGAGATGTGTCATTATGCGCATGACTCTGGATTTCTTTTAATTAATTATTAATTTATTAACATGTGTCCATTTGGTAAACTGTCTATATCACTTTGCATCATAAATGTTGATCTATTGAAATCTGAATGTGAGGACAATAATACAGTATCATCTGCATACAAAATCATCTTAAGATATTTTTTACATATTGATCATGTCATTTACATTTTAATAAATAAATAGATCCTTGTACAAAATACAAAAAGTAGACTTTTATTAGCAAAATACAATCCACCCTATTGACTCTCAAACATCCTTGAGTCTAAAGCTATTTCCTTATTTACCAAACTTTTATCACAAAGGTAACTAAACCACCTCCTTTTGGTTTCTCCTAGGTGTGTGATATAATTCATATCCAGACAATTCAAATAGTCCAACATCATTTGCACTGATGCTGACTTCACCATATACAATAATTTTGATGATGAAAATATCTTAAATATTGATTCATCTGAAAATATGTCAACAATGGAAGAAGATTCGCATGATTGTGAAAATAAAATACCTGATTGTTGGACTTCTGAGCAGGCACAATATTAAAAAAATATATAACAGTTAGATAATTAAAGGCAAAAAAAACTTGGCTGTTCTCATAGTGCAAATATGTCACATTTGGGGGTCCTTGGAGGAAAATCTTTATACATTTTTTGAGAATGGTAAAATTGCACTATTAAAGCAACTGGAATTGAGAAAAAGTTGAACAAGCTTCATTAACCTGCAAAAACACCTACCTGCGGGGTACCCCCGCGCTTTTTAATTGTTTCAAATATTGCACCGCCCATCTGTAGTTCAAGCTAGTGTCACCTTCTACCTTTCTGTTTATTTTCATACTTCTAGTCGACATCGCATCAATGATGTGTTTCCATTTGTTTTTGTCACAGCGACAGCTGAGAAAACAGTGGCTCGTAATCACTGAAATATAAAAATTTTCACATCCATTTAAGGCTTTAATCGTCACAAGGCTAAATAAAAGGTTTGGTCAACATAATAAAAGGCAATGTATATCTAAAGAATTAATACACTGGGGCTTTGCTTAAATACGATCCACATGCTTTACCAGGCTGCAGAAAGAATGATTCATTACTGATTAAAATAACTATTATCTTATTTGGCAAAAAATAAAAAACAATAAAGGATATTATTCACATTCCATAAAGTCATGCCTGATAAGTTTATTTATAGCAATAAAAATATTTTTTTAAATCAACTTTTACTTTGCACTAAAAAAATAGAATTAAAGCAAAGATTGAAGAATCAATAATTGTTTACACAATCTAAATTTGTAAGACATCTAAAACTTTAAAACTCATTCTTTAAAAGTTGTTATGGCTTGAGTTAGAAGGAACTTGATTGAATCAATGGACTTGCTGCCTGCATTAAGGAGTGATAACCATCCAAGCTTTTCTATGAAAGTGAGGTGAAATGAAAAATAATATACAATTTAAATTAAATATTTACAACCAAAAATAACTCACTCACCAATTTTGAGCCAAAGTTATACATCCTCAAAGCTTCTATAAATATTATACATAAATTGATAGGATGAAATGATCATGAGATCCTAAACAGACAGGCATTAGCGGTAAAGTTGAGAATAATTTTGAAACAGGAAAAAATTCTGCTATGACTGGGAATCAAACCTAGCAGATAAATTCTCTCATTTCTGAATTAAGAATATACTAAAAAAGCACTGCTTTTACAGATCTTTGTTAACTTGTTTACTTCTGACATGCCCAGTCACCATCCCAAGGCCTAAGTTTCAATGTAATTAGTTCAATTGTTATAGTTATTTTTCAACATTTCTAAGTGTGAATTTGTCAACACAAAATCATTTAATCCTTATTTTTTAAAACAGATACATGCTACTATTTGAGATCCTAGTGGATCCATGAACTATGTAGAGCAGTTTCATTCTTCTACTGTGTGGCTTTCCCAGGTTTAATTGACATAAATAAACATGTGTGGATAAAGTTTTCGTAATCATGAATATTTTTATGAATATGTCAAGGTAATATAATGTATTGATATTCTATCTGATATGTACTGGAAAACATTTTTGTCTCACCTTTTTATAACATGTTGCAAAGCAATAGTTATTAAAAAATTAATTTTCATTTTTCTTCATAATAATTGTATTTTGAACCTTTATGTTCATAATGAATAATTATATCAAAATAATCATCAAAAACTCTTTTTTTGACTTAAAATGGTTCATGAAATGTGGTATGGGAAACAAAAATTGTAAATTTCTTGACTATCAAAAATCAATTGGGTTGAATACTGTTATAAACTGTTTCTTTAGCACAAATTTGGTTAAAGCAAAGACCTCGTGGAATGCACTTCTTTTGCTAAGTGAAGCATACTTGTACAACCAAAGCTATAAACTGAACCATAAAGACAAAGACACATATTTACTTAAGTTCATACTTCTACAAAGTAGAAACTAATCTTGAAGTATTTCATGCTGCAAAAAAACTGAATATGATCTCTTTGATTCAACATACTACTAAGCAAATATTTAAGACCTTTTTTATAAAACAAGTATAGCATTTGTTTGACACAAATGTAATACTGAAAGTCCCTGACTTACTAACAAAACTCCATAAGGTATTAATATTTTAGTAAATCAGGCATACAAATGCCATCTTATGCATAAGAACTAGTTGTCACTCTCAGATACTATATGGGATGATGGAGCATAGTGCATACTCTCTGCTGGATGTTCGGCAACACAGTGGTCAATGACAATCTCACTCAGTTACTTGCTCATTTGACGACTGAGAGAATAATCAAAGACAAAACTATAATTTACCACAATATCATTTTCTACTATTTTTCATTGCAAATGCACAATATTTCAGCTTAATTTTGGGTTAAATAGGATTTGGTGGACTGAGTTGGGAATCTAACCACCATTTATTAAAGTTTGTCTATGGTTCTTAGTTCCGAATAAAAACTTAAAAATGATCTTTTGGAATGCATAAACCTCCTGTACTATGATTAGTGTTCAAATTTTTAACAAATATCACATTTTGTTAAAAATTTTCTTTTTTTTGGGTAGGTGCAGCAACATCCTGAATAATGATATTCATTTTGATTTTCTTGACCATCATGATTTTAACTTTTCGACAATATTCAATAAATAAAAAAATCTTTATAACCATGTAAATTGGTCTTACCAATTCAAAGGCGCTAAAAAAGCCAATAGGGGTTAGGTTGCACCCCACAACCTAAAAGTGATATACTGTATTTTCTTGCATATAACCCGAACTTTTTCCCAAATATTTTGACTCCAGAATAAGGATGCCACTTATATGCGAAGAAAAAATCATAAAAATACAAATATGTGAGGTAATCTTTAAAATTCACTAGAACTTTGCTAAATGACTCACTGATTGAATGTGCAATATGTGACATATAAAAGCAGTATATTATCATTACTACAAATAAAATAGGAAAAGAAATATTATTATTAATGATGACAGAGTTACAAACAACAATTTTTACAGGCAATCGCTACAGTTATGACAGGGTTTTACAAGAAAAATGCTGCAGTCTGACAGATATCTAGTCATTGTCACAATAATGTATCTTACTCTGATAATTCTATCATACAAGAAGGGTGTCTAACCGAACCAAACCTGAATTGAAAATTTGATCTAAACCACTCATTTTTGCAAACCCGAACCTGAACCATAATTTTGTTTTTACTATGAACCTATACTAAACCTGAACCAGTTTTAAAATGGGTTCAAAATCCATGTATATAACTGAGACTGCAACTGAAGTTGAAACTGAATTTGAGGCTAATGATGTTGATACATCAGATAATGATGCAGTGCTCTTGGAACAAATAAGGGCAATTGATTCTAATATTATTCATTTCAAATGTGTAGCTTACAACATTCTACTAGCAGTTCATGACATGATATCCTTAGGTGCATCAAATAAGCAATTGATTGATCAGTATAGAAACCTATGTATAAAATTATGCACCCCAAACAGAATGATATTGGTAAAAAAATTTGGCTTAACTTTAATCTACGGCATTTATATCGCTCAGCAAGACTTTTTTTCGCAAGCAATATATACTTTATGCAGGCATTTACTTTAATATTTTTTGTACTTTAATTATTATTTCCAAAAAATTATGTCATAATTATAATTGTTCATTTTATATAATAAAAAATAAATACATTTATTTCAATCCAATTTTTTTATGGTCTGCTCCTCCAACTTTTAGTAGTTAAGCTGTGTGTGGTATCGCTCAAAACAAGGGTCTAAATAGAGAGACAGTGTCCCTGGGCAGTTTTTACACCTGTACACGTTTCCTTTCTCCTTCCATTTTTTGTGCACACCACACACTTTCTTCACCCGATCTTAAAAGTCTCTGTTTTACGGTTTTCTTGAATATAATGCTTTCCTGTCAGCCGCATACATTCAGTGTCGGTATCTGAGGGTCATCCTCTATGCTTCTCTATATTTTGCCCATGGTAGCTAGCTATAATCCTGTCAACAAGGTTTATTCTAAAAGATATGTGGTCTTTTTTGTTACCAGCCTTACAATACAGAATATAGGCATTCAAAACAGCCGTATTTACAAAATGGTTGAAAGTCTTTTTCTACCACACTTTTGTTCTTTTTCTTTCCAGTAAGAATGTCACCAAAAGCTCATCTCTTAAATCTACACCTCCCATATATTTATATAATATAATATCCTGAACCAATCTTCGAAAAAGATTGGGACTACTGTAAAAATTATCCATATAAACATATCTACCCATGTCCAATAGTTTCTCACTCAAACTCAGAACAACTTTAATTGATAAAAGATCTGTTTCCTTAGTTATTTCACAACCTACTTTTGTCCCCGAGCCGCTATAAATTATGAAATCCCACAAATATCCTGAGGAATCCCATAATTCAAAGAGTTTTATACCAAACCGCAAAGCTTTCATTGAAATACACTGTCTCCATGAAAGCCTACCTTTCCACAGCAGTAAAGACTCATTAACACTTACTTCTTTACCCGGTATATAAATTTTCTGGAATTTATTTTTCAAATAATCACTGATAGGTAGAATTTTATACAATTTAGGATCTCTATTTACAATGTCTTTATTGGTATTATCTACAAAATGCAAAAATTTGCTTGACAAGGAAAATCTTTCTTCACTCATTATATTTGGAATAAATGGCATTTCTAATATATGTTTTCTAATAAAATACATTCTGAGAGTTGGTTTTTGTATAATTCCCATCAACATTAGCAAAACTAGGAATACTCTAATTTCATTCGTAGTAGTTGGAAACCACATTTGATAGTGAGATTTTTTTAAAGCTGTGATCTTATTTTTCTCACGGGCAAGGAATTGTTCCGCATAATGATTAGTTTCAACCACTATGAGGGTAATTAGATCCTTATCAAAAAATAACTCAAAATATCCTAAGGGATCATCTGTAGATAAAACCGGCACTATTTGTTTTCCTACTAAATCACACGCAAAAAGCCGACATCGACTATTGACATCTTCCCAAATATTCTCTTGAATATTCACAGTGGAGTGAGTTATTTCTTCCAATTCCTCATCGGTACTGAAATCAACAGAGTATCCGTTCGAATCATCAGAATTTATATCTACACTACTTTCAATCTTTTCCTCCAAAACATCAAGCACTTCCCAATCCGCCAACTCACGAGAGCTACAAGCCATCGTGAAATAAATAGGGGTTTGGCTAAAGGACAGACCCAAGATGAAAAAAAATTAAAAAAGCCCCTGATGCAAACAGGCACTAAGAAACCTTGATCATCAGCTTGAAGCATCATAAATAAGAGCCAGGAAGATGAGAGCTATTATGAAAGTCTGAGACGCAACGCATGAAAGATAAGAGGTCTGAGTAAGCACTGCTATGGGCAGGTCTGAGATAGAAAAAAATTTAAAAAATACTAACACATAACACAGACAACAAGGAACCACAGAGCGAAAGCAGACCACATCAGCTTAAATACTTACTCTCTGGAAGCACATAATACAGAGCGATAGCGATAAGAAACCTTAATGAAAACTTCGGACGCAGATGGTGTGTTGCACATACTTGAGGCATGGGAAAGAGCGGGCACAAATGCTGTGTTACACATACTGGAGGGGTTAATAAAGCCAATTATGGAATTCGATATGATTCAAAAACTTTTAGAATTCAGAAGTTTCTGCTCCAATCTTATGGATGCCAATTTATACATCTGTGATGCAGCTTTGGAATTCTGTTCAAATTTTGTAGAAGCTTTTACATAGGTTTTAAAAAAGTTACCATGTTTTTTGGAATCTAAATCAAGCCCATAGATTTACCGATTCAATTCCTTGCATACAAGAAATATTTTAGTCATGTTTCTTTCAATCTGGAAGGCATTGTGATTTTTAATGTCTTTCCATGTGCATGTTCTGGTAATGAGATTCTGAGATTTTTGGCAATACTGTCCACTGTATTCCGCAAAATGAATGTATTGTTGATTGCATATAATAATATGATGGAATACAGCAATATTATTAATAATAACAGTATTTATTAATATCTGAGTTCAGTTAATGGTACATATTAATAGTTTCAGTTACCCATAATGTTTTACAGCTATTCAAGATTTTGAAATGCGGTTTATATTCTGGAACTGTTTCCCCACAGATTTTGTCTCAAAAAGCAAAGATTTGGCTTATAAGCTAGTAAATCTGGTAAAACAATTCAGTTTTTTAATGGATGATCAAAATTATGTAAAACACATGCCAGATAACAATTATAGAGCAGAGTAAAAAAAATTAGCCGAATAGCTCAGAATAAATTAATGCAGGGGTGTGCCATATGAGAGTTAAGAAAATGTGTATAATAAATTATCCTATCAGTCATGGTTTCTCTAAAGTAAACTTAAAATACTGTACTTACCTGACTCCTGGTTGCATAACGTCCTTCTTCCTCCTTTTTTTTGGATCAGTCTGTTTTACAAATATATCATGTCTTTCAGATTTTTTCCCTGAGTAGTAATACTGTATGATGTCACCGAGAGACCTTGTCTGCAACTAAAATAAAAAGTTTTATCAGCTTTCTGTAATAATAAGAAGGGGGAATTAATTAAGGAAACCAACAGAAATAAATGGCATTAACAAACCCTATGCTTTTTGATCAAATTGAAACATTTTCCAAAGACTCTGAAACCTTTCTCAAACTTTTGACATTCATCTTCTGTCCATGGGGTCATGGTATCTATTAGTGACACGTCATTCATTTATCTCCTCTTCAACGCTTCCTCAACGTTATGTTCTGATTGCATCAGTAAGTTGAGGGCCTGAATTAACAACCACAAAAGAATTATAAATTTAAAAAATACAGATCTCACTGTGCATTGTCTGATACCTTCATTACAGATAAAGATGTACCTGTTCATCATCCCTTACTGGAGCGCTTGAGGGAGCATAACTCATTCCATCAGCATTTAAGTCCTGAACTCTGATCAGGAAATTTTCAGCGTCTTTCTCTATTATGATATTGGGGTCCCAGAGAAGCTGGTTGTCATTTTCATTTTCATTTTCATTTTCATAACGGCACAAATCAGGAATAGTAGCCTGAAAATCGCTACCCACCCTAGAAGTCTGAAAATTAAAATTTCAACAAAAACTACCATTAAATAACAAAAAATTAAAACAATACATGAAGCACCCGATTTACAAACTTCCAACTTACGAACAACCCGTACTTGCAAATGAAGGAACTGTGAAATTTAAATGCCCTTCTAAGGATCTTTTGGGCAGTTTTTTTAATTTAAATTTAAAAATATGGGTTTCTTTTGGGATTTCCTTATAATTTGCTGTATAATCATGGTAGTTTTGATAAACAAAAGCTGTATTTGCATATATATATTGTATGCATTATACACAATCAATTAAAGTTGTTCATAAAAATAATATAATATAATAGTAGACACCTCCACTTAAAAATTCATACCGAAAAAAAAGGCTGAGGCCTTTAAGATGATCGTAGGTGGCTTGGAACTGTTTCAGGAGCAAGCAGTAGATTGTGAAGGATTACCCTCGGTATCCAGAGCAGAACTTCTTACATGTTACAAGGAAATATATCGTGCAAAAAAAAGCAGCAGTCCAAACTTTAATAGAAACATATTTAAAGAAGATTGCCCCGAATGAGCCAGTTCCATCAAGTTCTACAGCAGTTATGATTTCCCATAAGCCTTCTCCAACACCAGAAAAACTTCTTTCTACTTCCTCAACTCCATCTTTTTAAAGCTACTTCTCCTCATGAAACACCACTTCCAATAAGTTACTCAGTACCAGCATTCAAGGCAATTAAAAACTATTCTCTATTCACATTGATTTTTTCATGTTTTGCTTAATGAATCGTATATATTACAAAAGTTTTGTTTTCTACAGCCATCCACCATGAAGATACATCATTTCCACTTAATTAAGGGTAAAATAAGCTTTCAATTCTGCTATGACCGGAGATTGAACCCGGGTCTTCCACTTGTTGGGTGGATATTCTACCACTGAACTACCGTAGCAGATAATCTTTCCTGTTTTTGAGCGTGGGTGTTTCTCTTATTTGGATCCGGGCTAGCCAAGCTAGTATCAACCAGCCCCAATGGACGTCCTCCAAGAGAATGTCGAAGAAAACCCCTCCCTCTCAAATGGTGAGATTGCCAAAGCCAGAAAATGGTGGAATAATATGAAACTATGCAGAATGGCATAAGCTGTAATTTTGAGAATAACTTTGAAACAGAAAAAATTTCTGCTATCACCGAGATTCAAACCCGGGTCTTCCACTTGTAGAATTTCTGCCTGGCAAGTGGAAGACCCGGGTTCAATTCCCGGTCATAGCAGAATTTTTTCTGTTTCAAAGTTATTCCCAAAATTACATTTTATGCCATTCTGCATAGTTTCATATTATTCCACCAAGCTTTCGATGTTTTGGTTGGGAACCTAACCACCAATTATAGCATTGTGATTATGAGAGATTATGTTCCGAGTTCCAAACAAAATACTTACAAACGAACATTTTGACATTAAACGTCCTAACTTGTGGACTTCCTGTACAAAGAAATCACACCAACTAAAAATAAAAAATTGAATTTAAAAATCAAAATAAAGAAATTGTGTAGATTCAAAAATTGAAATTAGTTTTCCTTGTATTTTTTCTTCCAGTGTTTAATTGATTCCAAAATTTATAATGAACACCTTAAAAATGATTGAAGAAACAACACTTTCAGTGTCTATGTGAGGGGCCTTAATTAGGGATTTAGAAGGGCTTCTCCAAAGTGAATTTGGAGCACTTTCTTCAGATGATTTGCGTGGTTTAGGAGTCTTAATGTATCTGTCCAAAGTGGTTTGTTGACTGAACTTTACTCTCTATAGATTCCTCTGTTAAGTTGGATATGTCTTGAGTGGTTAATGAGCTGTGATCAACATCATGATCATGCTTTTCAAAAAGTCTCATGGCAGCTTCAAAGTGTTAGAAAGTCTCACTCAACATTTTTGTGGTCAATAACATGCCAGGAAGAGTCTCCTCAACACTTTGGAGATCTTTATCAGCAACTTTCTGCTTTTCAATCTGCATAAGTTCTTCTAAATGAGATGCCCGCAACTCACTGATATCCTCAGCTGCCATCTCCATGTTGAGATCCTTACCTATCTAAACAACATCTGCACTCACCTCATCAACTGTATCTGTGAAGTCTTGGAAATTAAAGGCAAAGTCAGGGAATAAATGACACCAAACACAATTGTGGTTTGATTCCTTGACATAATTCCAAGCCTTGCTAATGTTAGTGACTGCATGGAAAATGTTAAAGCCTTTCCAAAATTCCTTCAATGTTGGACCTCATCCTTTCTCAGTTACCTTAATAGCTTAGGCAGATGTTCGCCTAAAATAATATGCCTTAAATGATGCAATGACCCCCTGCTCCATTGGCTGCAGTGTTGGGAGGCAGGAACACCACTTTAACATTGGGATTCAAAACATCCAGAAACACATGATTACCTGTCCAGAATCAACAACACCTTAAATGGCAGATTGTTTTTAAAGCAATTCTTTTCCACAGCAGGCACAAAATATTCTTCAAACCAATTCTTGAACACTATACCTGTAACCCAAGTTTTTGGATTAGACTTCCAAATCTTTGAGTGCCCTGGGGTTAAGCAAATGGTACACTAGCATGGGTTTCAGTTTAAAATCACCAGCAGCATTAGCACCCAACAAAAAGTTTACCTGTCCCTAGACCTTTCGAACCCAGGAATTGTCTTTTCTTCTATGGCAGGTCCTCAAGGGAATTTTGTTACAATATATACCCCTTTTGTCTACATTAAATACTTGTTTAGCATATTAATTCCCTTCATCACTAATTTTAGTTAATAGTTCTGCAAATTTACTAGCCACCACCTTATCATTATTAGCAGCATCACTTGTCACTTTCAAACTCCTTGAAATGCATAGACCAACCCTTGCTCACAGTAAATATTTCATCCTTAGAGTCCTCACCATGTTGTTTCTTGAGGTCCTCAAAAAAGCTTAATGCTTTGGCATGGATTATTCTTAGACTACTAGGCACACATCACTGGGTTTAGTCCTCTATCCAAATTATGAGGAGTTTTTCTACTTCTGCAATAAGTCCAGGTCAGATTCTAATAATCTTTTCCAGCAGAAAGGCTGAACATTTATCCTCATTCAAATTCTATCCTTGTCTTTAATAACTAAAATTAAAGTCATATGGAGCACATCTTACGTTGGAGGAATTTCAGTATTAAACTGGCCTCTATTAGAGCACTTAATAAAAATTAATTTTATTTCTATAGTTAGAGACTTTATACAATGTTTCTTACCAGAATAAACATAACTATCACTGCACTTTCTTTTAACATACATGGTTAATGGCTAACACAACTTTAAAAACCACAATCCTTTATTTTGAAAGTGGCATAAGTCAAATTTCAGAAAAATTGAGTTTTTCACAGGCTCTGTGGAACACAATTGTCAATTTAAATATTTCGGTACTAGCTTAAATTATAGTTCAAAATTAAACCAGCAGACGGAACTGCAATTTCATCTGTCAAATCAGATAAAGAACTTGTATTGTGTGTTATTTTTTGCAAAAGTGTAAAATTTTGCATAATCTTTATTATTAATCATTGTTTAAGGATATAATTATCATAACATTCTGTCATCTGATAGCAGTTTATTTAAATAAATATATTACTTAAAATAGAATGCATGTTGCAGTTTTTGCAGTTATATTATGTGGAACAACATACTTTAAATTAATATCATTTCCATGTTATCTACTTTTTAGATATACAACCTCGAAAGTTGATAAAGATTGGGAAAAGAAAAAGAATTATAGAACTTACATCATCAGATGAATCAGATGAGGACTTTTCTACATACACATAAAAACCAAATTCTACATTTCTTGAAATGTGGCAAGAAAATAAGAAAACAAGGAAGAAAATGAGGAATTAACATACCTACTTACAAAACATTAGAAAAGAGAAATAGCAGAGAA
This sequence comes from Tanypteryx hageni, assembly GCA_028673005.1. NCBI lineage: Eukaryota > Metazoa > Arthropoda > Insecta > Odonata > Petaluridae > Tanypteryx > Tanypteryx hageni. Next base: position 27,338 of record JAJPWW010000397.1, on the reverse strand, counting down.
GAATTAGGTAATATTAAAAAATCTAAAATTGTTAGTGCCAAAAAATAGAAAATAAGTATTGTCTCTGTTCAAAAAAATGTTGAAATCTAATAAGTATTGACGAGCTAATGAGTAATTTCGAAAAATTTTGGACTATGGGAGATTTCAAAAAGACAAAATTTATTTCTATGTGGAGCGGCTCATTGACACCTGGTAAAGAAAAGGAGATACAGAAATTTTAAGGGAAAACCGAGGAAGTGCAGCTTTAAATATTTTTTGTCTCTCAGTTATTCAAATGCATCTCTGCAAAAATATTTTTTGGATACGATCAAAATTTCTGAAGGAACATTAGCACAGCGCACAAATTTCAGGAACAGATTTTTGTGGACAAACGCAGGGATCATCCCAAAAAACAAGTGAAGAAGACATCAATGCTGTCAAAGGTCATATGTTGAGTTTTCCTGCATTTGAAAGCCATTATACTAGAACTCATAATCCAGATCAAAAATACTTGAGTGCGGATCTAGATATTAGAAAAATGGTCAGCCTTTATGTTGAAAAATGTAAGAAAAATAATGTATCACACTGATTTAGTGTACAAGAAGTTATGCTGCAGAGAAATGTTCAACATGGGTTTTACTGTATATATAAACCAGCAGTGGAGAGGACACCTTTGGCATGACCTAGGGGATGACAAGAGGTTGAATAGGAAGGCCTTGAATAAGTCTATGTAAAAGGTCTATGCAATCCTAGCTATGCCTGGTTAGATCCTGGATTTTATATTTGTTAAGTTTATATAACTTGCCACACATTAAACTTGTAATTATGTATTAGACTTATCTTATGATTAAGATAATATGATACCAAAATTAAATATACAACTGAAACCTGTACCTTTTTCAATTTGTCAGATTCATGGGAACTGCAATTGTCATAATTATTGGGATTGCATTGATCGTCATCATCATCATCCTCCTCATCATCACTGGGTTGCCTGCACACTGTTAGCATTAGAAAAGAAATAACATCCAAAGCAAATAAAGATGAAGAATTTTCTGACATCAACCATTAATTTCATATTTCAAGGTAACAATAACTATATATGAATTAAAATTAATGTTAAACCTTAACTACCAACCACTCGTCCATGAGGAGTGTGAGTCTTTGTAATCGCTGTTGCTCTCTATTATCTAATCTTGTAACCTCCTGCATCCTAGTACCTTCAAATGGCTATAGATGGAGTATTTGGGTAGAGCTTGTAGTGTTTCAAAATGATCAGTTGAGTAGCAGCAGTCGTCAAATTTATTAGGTTTGTCTCACAGACGACACACCGGTGAGATTATTTTTATCGATGTTTTTGGTTTTCTGTACTTTTTAGCTAAAATGTATTTATATACCCTTAAAAACATACAATTGCAATATTTTTTATTTTTAGGACAATAAATTTGTATTAAAAAATACTTGATCAACTATTTTCTTTATGTTCTTATGCTACTCTTTACATATATTGCCAATTTAAATGGTTAGGTTTGGCCATTTTTTGTACAAAAAAAACTACTTGGCAATTAGATGTTAAATAAAGTTAAACAGTTTTAGCACCCTTAGCATGCTTTATCACCAAGATATGTGGGTGAGAAAATGAAGTAGTCTGTGAGACGAGGCATCGGTATTAGCATGGCAAATATAAGTGTCGGCAGTTAAGGGTTAATTGTGTGTTAATTTAGCATTTTTAGATGTGAAATGGTGATCACTTTCCTGGCTAAATTTTTCCATTAGATCACAACAAAAGAAAATGAAGGTTATGAACTTGATTCAAAGCAAACTATTCAAGTTTAAGAAGAGTAAAATTGTTCACACCTATATGTTAGGAATTTATTTTTTGGATTTTACACAATTTTTAATAACATTTATTTACTTATGGATTCGATTTTTAAAAATTCATGTAAAACCTGAGCAATCCCAAAAATGCTACACTAGAAGTAAAATAATTAATATTAAAATAATGGCTTGGAACCTTAGGATTCAATTATAATATGCAAACACTTTACAATTTCAGCTCACACCTATACTTGATATAAGTTATATTCATTGATTTTACTGTAATTTATTTCAAATCATTATGTTATCACTTAAATGTAACTATATATTAGCAAATAACCATGACCAAGAAGGAACTCAAACCCACAACCTTAGCATTGGGAACCAGATGCACTAGCCACCCATCTACTAAGGCTGTTAAAAAAGATAAATGGAACAACATCAAGAAAAAAAATCTGCCCAACATGAGGTTGGAACCTATACCCCTGAGAATATGAGTCTCATGCTCAATCAACTGAGCTAGCTGGTCATATATAGGAGACATAATTAATTCATGTATATATGTATATATAGACTAATTGAATGGCAGCAACAATCAGTAACACTTCCAGACATTGTTGTATGTTACCAGTTACATGTGCAATCAATTTAGACACAAAAATATATCTCAGCAGTCGGCCAACTCTTCATAATAATTATTCTGAATATAACTTGTGGCAATTTTATGACAATAATGCAATAATTTGTATTCAAGTGTCACGTCAATTGTCGCATGCATACATTTTACAAAGTTTCATTGGCTCTAGGTCATATATTTCAAATACTTTGCATTGCATTTTTCTCTTTTTATTAAGTATTTTTCCTGTGTTCATGTAGAGTAGTTTGATAAGGCCATTCGATTTTTAGAGTATTTTTAATAACATTTTTGAGGGTTTTTATTATAAGTTGGAAAAGAAAAAGTGCTTCAGATTTCTGAATATTCAGACTTTCAAGGTTTTAAATGTGATGAAAACAATGGTGACGAAAATGCTTTAGTTTTTAAACACTGCTGCATAAAATTTTCAGTGGAAGCAGGTAAAAAGCTCTATAGCGGAATAAAAGAAGATAATGCTCATTCAAGGCATGGAAAATCACATGATGCAGATTCAAACCCCAGGCCTTCAACTTCATGCCAAAGACCAACACTGATTGAGATGCAAGTAAGACAAAAAGAGAAGGAAAAGAAGCATAGTGGTGTGATTCATGACTTTGTTTGTGCTGTGTGTTATGCTGGTTTTCAATCAAAGACATGTGATGATCCCGTAGGTGACTTTGTAAAACAGCACTGTCCTGCAGCAAAAACTATGCCAAAGTACGCCATACTATTAAAAAATATTTGCCCGAAGTAATCAACAAAGACTTTTATACAATAAGAGTGTCAATGAAAGATATCAAAATTAGTTTTATTATAGATGAAGCTAGTGATGTAGTTGGACATTCAACCATGAATACCTTGGTGACATATTAAGTTGGTACACATAAAGAAGACAATATTTTAGTAGACATTTCTTTTGTAATAGTCACTAATGCTGTTACCATTGCCACAGTTCTAGGGTGAGTTATGAAAACAATTGGCAAAAATGGGAAGATGTTCTCTGCATAGCAACAGGTAGTGCTGAATATATGAAAGTATTGATTTCAAACATTGACAATTAAGGCAGTGGGCCATGCCCTCCACATGTTACTGATATACCCCACTTAATTCATGTTGCTGTTAATAAAGCCATTAACTGCCAAGCTATGACTCCAGCTAAGAAATTTGTCGTTAAGCTAGGAGCTGTTTTTGAACATTCTCCTAAACAGTACAGTAAATATTTAGCTGCATGTAACAGTTTAGACATTTTTAGGGTCAAGCCTTCAGCAGGTGTACTTGTTCGTTTGGCTATTTTTTGTGAATGTTTAAAAATAACTATCAAAATGTGGGGTGGCATAAACGAATTTTTGTCAGATTCATAGGCACCTGATGGTAGAAAAGTAATCTGACTTCCTAGCAATTGTTGGGTCATTTGATCAAAATGATCTTTACACTTAGCAGAGCAATTGACACCAATCCTCAATTTTCAGATGCAGCATGAAACTTGCACACCAATCACATATTGAATTATCCATAGTGTCAATGTATGCTTGAAGGAACAAATGGAATGTTTCTGTAAACAACTAGAAATGAGAATTTGCACTGATGTGACAAAAACACTTTGGGAGACTACAGCAGTTATTGAAGCAATTAAAAAAATTTCTGAAGTTCTTTCTTCAAAATGCATTGCTACGATGAACAAAAATCTTATCACATCAATCAAAGAAATATGGAAGAAGGCTTTTGTAATAGATCCGTTTTGCAAAACTATGCTTGCTAAAAATGTTGATGACTATGACTAGATATTTAGCCTTTGAGAAGCAGAGGACTTGCAGTCATCCTCATCAGAAAGCCAAGACTTGAATATTTTGAACTTTCCGATGGATGCTGCAGCTTGATAACCATCACTGAGTAAGACTGCCATAACACTGTATGTATGCCTACAGGTATCTAGGATGTAGAACGATCGTTTATCCATTTACATCATTTATAAATTCCAGAGGGGAATGGAGCAACAGATGATACTTTCTGCATGTAGAGGATGCTCTATGTAAACAATAAATTAGATTAGAACCTGTTTTTTACTGTATGGTAGGTTGAAGACCTTAGCATGGACTGGTTAAAAATTAGATTTCTATTAATTATGTTTAAACCTGAATTCTTCAATAATGTAATTGCTTTGCTTTCATTACAACCTTACTTCACATGATTAGATTAAAAATTTAAAAAACCCAATGATTACTCCCCAACTGCAATTGTATTTTTGACCTGAAATATAATTTCCTATGTACGACAGCTTTAATTAATATGACTGCCATTTCATACAAGGCACGTTTAGCTATACAATCTCGAAGTAATTATTAAAATTTTACATCATCGCTATTTATATTATGAATTAAGTTAATCTAAAATGTTATCATTCCAAAATTCTTTCTGTAAATTTTGCCAGCTAGAAATGATACATGATATGGCCCTACCTAAATGCCTTAATGAACAAAAATACTTTTCTTCCTGGAAAACCTTCTAAAAACCAGGGTGCAAATTATAGCCTGAAAAATATTATATATATTAGGGTGGTCCTTATAATGGGGGAAAAACAAACGTTTAATTTTGAATAGGGCACCAGCCTATCTTGTACCAATATTTAAAAAATAATATTCCCAAAATTTGGTAAATTTTAAATGAAATTTAGAGGTGGCTACTAAAGTTTGAAACATTAAGTTTTCTTTATTTTAAACATAATGCAAAACAGTACGAAGCATATAAAATATAGAGTTGGTAATTTCTATGCTACATTGTCACATGATGAACATAACAATACTGACACAGTGGTATATTAATTGTTTGTGGCAAGTGTTCCCTTCCCAAAGTCTGGATGTCTCCTTCGATGATCAATGGCAACCTGCAGAAGAAATTGCTTTTGCTGTTCACCCTGGGTGTATAATCGATTGTATTCCTCGATCAGGGCAACTCTGCAGTCTGCCGTGTCGATAATGCAATTGATGGACCAGATGCACTTTTCTGCGGCAATGAAGTTCCCATCAGAAGCCCGGAGTTCGGGATTCAATTCTGTGAATTTTGAGTCAAGACCAAGTATGTCGAAAAACCTCAAAGTGTTGGCTGACACAAAATAGTCCAAATTTTTCTCCAAGATGCTTTCCAGATTGGCAGTCACTCTCTTTGAGTGGTCCTTATTACCATCATTTTGGAGAGCTTGAATCAAATTTGGACATATCTTGCCCCAGACTTTCTCCAGCAGCATAAAGCAATGCAGTGGCTTTTCTGTCCAGTACAGCTGCCAAGCTTGGTGTAATAAATTGCTTCCTTCCTCTTTTTTGAGAAGGCTCTCTAAGAGATGCATGTTTCAGTTCAGCAGGTGCACTACTCTGATGACTATCCCGTTTCACCTCCTCAGAATCACTGCTGGAGGATGACGAGCACAAGGTTAGAGATTTGGTTTCTGTTTCCTTTCTACTCTTCTCAAGGCAGTCTTGATATTTTTTGGCTCACTCCCTTCTTCTAGCTTCTTGGTGTTCTAGAGCTTTGTCAATTCCAGCCATCTTTCCTCGCCGCCCTTTTCCCTCTGAGCCAGAAGAAACTCTTGATCTTCCTCTATTTTGATCATGGATAGCACCTCTGCATGTGCAATATCCGACGCTGTTACTGGTAGCAGTTTCTTTTTCAAACAGTGGTTATTGTTTTTTTCGTTTTTCTTCAGCTTCTGCCAGTCATGGAAGGTTTTTCCAACAGCTGCAATTACGTGTTTTCGAAGCCGTGTAGGGATCCGTGCTATATCCCAAATCCTAATGGCAGCTACATTCTTGAACAGTTTTCTTTCCAGTCAGATGCAAATGAAAAAATAAGCCATTACCTCTTGCTTCGATGGTAGCTTATTTCCAGGTATTTCACATGATTTTTGTACAATTAGCCAAACATTCGTCATTTTATGGGTAGTAGGACTAACAGTAGCCATTTTTTCATAAAAGTAAGCCTGAAAGTAAAGTGAAAAAATTAGCTAACTTACTTCTGTTGTCATTAGTTTATTTTTTGGTGTTCAGCAGAATGCAATACAAAACTTAAAAACTGGGAGTGCACTGTATTGTAATCTCCATGAGTCAGGTTCACTTGAGTCTCTACACAACAACTTCATGCGAGAAAACCCTTGGCTGAACTCCATCCTTTGGTTGCCTGATGACAACTGAACTCACTGCACTAGGCTGCTTATATAGTTTAGGCCATAGATTGTTCCAGAAGGTTCTGGAACGTACTGGAAGGTTTTACATCATTACAGAAGGTTCTAGAACGTTCCGGAAAGTTCCAAATTGTTCTGCAAGGTTCTAGAAAATTTCAGATTGTTTATGAAGGTTCTACAAAGTTCTGGACAGTTCTAGATTGTTCCAAAGACTTGATATGGACTATTACATAACAAAAAGAGTGCTCCTGGACCACCCTAATATATATATAAATATATAAATTTATATATATATATATATATAAAACAGCTTGCAGAAAAGGGTAAAAGGGATATATGGATGGCAACAAGACATTCCTAGGGCCTCGCCAACTTGAAGTCAACTGATTGGTGAGTGTTTACTGGGCTTCCTCATCCCAACATCTTGTTGCCATATATATATATATATAGAAGGCCAATGCTCTAACCACTCCACCACAATACCCCCCAAGCAACTGACTGATCCTTGTGTTTTAGCTTGGTAGGAATAGCTGTGCACAAGTGTTTCAGATCTGAGGAGTTCTTTGATCTAGCTTTGTTAAAGTTTATACCTTGACTCAAAGGCTTCTCTACACTGGTAGGACCAGTTTCTGCTGTAGGCTCACCATACCACATGGGCAGCAACTCTTCAGGGGAATTTTCTGCTACCTGCAAAACTCAGTTCTCTTAGAAGCAATAATTAAAGGAATTATCAAAATGTTATCTAACCCATTTAATCTAATTTTGTATCATGTATGATCACAGAACAAAAATATCAAACAAAAAGAGTTAATTTATTTAACTCTGATGAGTAGATTTTCAAGTGACCTATTAAACAACCAGAATGGATGTTTTTTAACATACTGTAAATATACTGATTTATCACAGTAAAATCTCACACAATACATTGATTTATTCCCATAAAATTTTGCAATAATTTTATAATACGTATTAAATATCTGTGCACATTATATCAATCAAAAGTTCTTTTTGGCATGATATTTTCCATAGCAGGGGTGTACACCTAGGCAGTATAAGCAGTTGTACAGTATCGTTTCCGTCATCCATGTTTGAATATCAGCTTTGTATGACCTGAAAACCAAAGCTTTGTCAACCAAACTGTGCAAAAAATTGGCATATGGAGAGACATCTCAGCTGACAGTTGCATAAGTCATCAAGATACAGCAACAGTCCCCAATTTATAAGAAAACAGCTGAGGGTCAGGTTCATCAGGCACATAATAGATGCACTGCAAATTGTGTTGAAATTTAAAGATCAAAATAAAAAATAACTCCATCAATCTCGTTTAATTTATTAGCTTCAGGATGCCTTATAAACATTTTTCCCTCAAATTAGCTTCTGTGAAGGGCGGTCATCTTATACTTGGGTAAATATAGTATATTATTTGCGAGTAGGTAATATTGCTTATCAATATACATGTCACAGCAAATGTGCGTAGTCCAGTAAATGTGTACATTTCCCGCTTTATGTGCACATTTACCACCAAGTTCATTAAATGTCAGTATTACATACTTTTACCAATTGGATTGGGGAAATGAACACATTTAACTAGAGACATTGGTAAATGTGGATAAACATTGCAACACAGACCAAAACATATGGCAGCAATGTGAACATTCGTTGCAGGTTAGAAGAATGGTAAATGTGTGTTGCCCGTTAAATGTATAAATTTCCAGGTAAATGTGCGCAACTAAACTAAACTAAATTTGAACGTGAAGGAAAATTTTACTTGGCCCCACTGGGTTAGGTAAGTTAATCAAAGTGTTTTGGGTTCCTACTCACGATAAGTGTGTTTCCCCTTGGGTTGGGAAGCATTCATCATAATATATGACAGTGGAGCCGAACTTTCTATGATTTTTGTTATAAATTAGCATAATTATTAAAGAGTAGCATTTCTCATTCTTACTTATTTCCACATTTACCAAGGCACATCAGTAAAAGTGCACATTTACCAGTAAATGCTTGGATAATAGGAAACTTAAACTTACATTTACCGACAAATGCATACATTTCCCAATTATGTACCTTTACCATAACATATATATTGCTAAACAGGTAGGCATCTCGATGGCATTTCAGTAATTTTTGTCATCATTATTCCAAATTTAAAGTCCTGTAAATTCCTAGCTGATTTGAAAGAATCCACATAATTATATGCTGCAAAATAGATGAAAAAATTAACTGTTAATCAAACCCCTTTAATATGAATATTTAACAATAAAAACACTACTAAAATCAATACAATAAAATATTTAGATAAATCAACATTTAGAATGTAATAAAAGGCAAACAATGAACATAATATCAATGAATTGTGATGTGTGGTAGTCATGAAAATTGTCCACTATTTGTTTGTAGGCATTACACTACAGGTATGTCATGTGCCCAATTTTTAGTTACAATATTTCGAAAAATATAGATATTTATTTCTATGTTGAGCGGCTCATTGACACCTGGTAAAGAAAAGGAGATCCAGAAATTTTAAGGGAAAACCGAAGAAGTGCAGCTTTAAATATTTTTTGTCTATCGGTTATTCAAGTGCATCTGTTCAAAAATATTTTTTGGATACGATCAAAATTTCTGAAGGAACATTAGCACAGCGCACGAATTTCAGGAACAAATTTTTGTGGACAAAAGCAGGGATCATCCCAAAAAACAAGTGGAGAAGACACCAATGCTGTCAAAGGTCATATGTTGAGTTTTCCTGCATTTGAAAGCCATTATACTAGAAATCATAATCCAGATCAAAAATACTTGAGTGTGGATCTAGATATTAGAAAAATGGTGTCAGCCTTTATGTTGAAAAATGCAAGATAAATAATATATCACATGTGAATGATTGGATCTAATCAAAATATTTTTAACAATGCATTCAATCTACATTTTCTCCATCCCTTTAAAGGTACATGGCAACAGTGTGTCTTACTCAAAATAAAAATTCAATCACCCTGTAATGAAGAAGAAAAAATAGATCTTCAACATCAGCATGACTAATACCTGAAATATGCTGAATTGGCTATAAAATCCTAAGAGGAAGATTAGGAAAAACCATTATAAAATCCAGAGGAGTATTTTGTCTTTTCTTTAGCTCTATAGAAGGCACTTCCATATCCTAAACTTTCAGTTTTCACAGCATATTACAAACGAAATATATATATTTGAAAATTTAGGTTTCCACAACTTCCAGAATGATAATGTTGATATGTCTGTTTTGGATGAAACAATTGTATCAAGGGGCTCTCAAGAAGTAGCATCATGTTGCACTACACAACATCTTAAAAACATTACAACTCAAAAATATGTTATAGCTTACAATGGTTCATGTTCTGGACAGAATCAGAACACTTAAAATTAGCATTGACATGGATGAAAATTATTTCATCTGATAATGATATAGAATCTATTGATAAAAATGTTTTAGTATCTGGACATTCGTTTTTGCCAAATGATCAGGATTTTGGAGTAGTGGAAATGACAATAAGAAAGGCAAATGTTTTGTATATTCCTGATGATTATTATAAATTGATTGCACAGTGTCGCAAAAAGAACCCATTTTCAGTACATCAAATGAAACAGGAAAATTTCTTCTCAGCAAAGTCTTTAGTACAATCGGTTTCAGAAAGGTCTAAAAATACTAAGGGAGAATATGTTAATTGCTGAAAAATATAGTGGATTAGATTTTTTTTAAATTCTCCTTATAAGATGTCCTATAAGACATCTTTGGAGAATAATGCAAAATTTCACAATTTTATATATGTTAGCCAAAAGGGGAAGACCAACAAATTGATGGAATTCAATTATTTACTTTATATACCAAGATTTGACCATTGATGACAGCGAAATAGAAATATATGGTGGATTTCTTACTGTATATCCCACCAATATTTCATGATTGTTTTGAAAATCTTAAAAGATCAGATCACACTAATATTGCAGAAGTAGTCTAAAATATGAATGAAAAATAATTTTACTTATGTTATAACTTAATTGTGATTATGAAACTTAAATAAATATATCTGTTTAAAATATGTTTGATAAAAAATCAATTATTAATTGTGACACAAGTCATTTTTGTGGTAATTTGTTATTTTTGAAAATGGCTTAAGTATTTGAAGTATGAAAAATTTTATTTTTTATAAAGTACTTGAAGAAATTGATCATTATAGAAAAGATTAACATATAAAGGTAAGAAATAATATAAGATTTGCATCACATCATCCATAAATATTTTTATTACACAGAAATGCAAAAGTCAAATTATCTTGAAACAAGAAAAATATAACTATAAGCCACTTTCAAATCAAGGGCTCATATCTCACTGACAATATTGCATTTATCATTTTAACTCCAATGAGGTTTATGGTCTTATTTTTGATTAAGTTAACTTGACTGAATATTCTCTCCACTTCAGCATTTGATCATTGCAATATTAATAAATTCAATGCTATTTCAGAAATAATTTCAATGGATTTTCTCCCAGGCAATCTTTGGAAGAATTAACTTTGGATTGAATTTTATGACCTATTCTACAGATAGCACCCTATCAATTCGCCAGTGATATTCCCTATGGGAGTTTCTTCCTAAATTCATTATAACTTTTGAACTAATTCGTAAATATGAATGGAATTTTTAATATAAATATATAATTTTATTCATATAAAATTTCCTACTTTTTAATGTGGTTAAGATGACACCTCCACTGCTTTTTTGATGATATTGCAGGAATCACCGACTCTGTATAGACACAAATCATAGTTTTTGCATTTGCAATTTGTTTGTACACTTTTTCTGGAAGGAGTGCATCTTTTTTATAGCTACACTATGAGCACTTTCTTTCTACCTTCTCTTTTTACAAGAACGTGTGGATTTCTAGATGTGAGAAGCGGCTAACTTCTCATACGCCCTGAAATTTTTTGTCAGTAGAAGTTCCCTATCAGTTATCTATAAAGTGTATGGCAAAATTCTATTTGTTTGTGTCCATGTTTAGAGCTTGATGGAGCATTCATTCCTTTATAAAGAATAAAGCTATTTACTATTGCTGAGTTTACCACAAATGCAAATATATACTTCCACCATTTTTTAGATTTTCTTCTGAAGTCATAGTAGCTTCTACCCTGATCAGCTCTGTCAACCCCACCCATGTATTTTGTATACATTGCATTGGATTGCAGACAAGGTTTGATTGCCTGTTTATTTCCTTTCCATTGTCCTATCTACAATCACACTCTTATTAGAATTGCAGTTAGTGGAAAGAACACAAATTTGTCTATTGTCTTGCCAAACCGTAGCCATAACTTTACTGCATTGCAAACTCTTACTTTCTCCTCTTTTGAGTTTCAGCTTTTTAGGATTTTTAAATTCAGATGGTCATTCTTTAAGAGTTGGTCTAGTGGTAGCACATGTATAAGTTTTATTATCGTATAATGACTTCATTAGTCCAATACTTGAAAAGAAGTTATCAAAATACATGTGATGATTCAGGCCTAGGTGCTTCTACAGCAAATTCATCACTACCTGACTGCCGAGAAGCATTTCTTTGTTCTTATCGTCCTTTCTTCCCAAATACACTTTTCTGCATAATACATACCCATGCAGACTCGCTAAATCCAAAATTTAAATTTCTCATTTAGTTGGCTTGTCTTTTATATACTGTTTCATATAGTGCCACCCTTTGAAGGTCACAATTCCTTTGTCGGTACTAATCTCACAACCTGGTTTATATTTTTTGTGAAAAGTGTCCATAATATCTAAAACTCGTCGTACTTTTTGTAGAGAATCGTAAATGTCTTCCCCTTTCTTTTTTTCACAAGTTACATCATTCACATGGAATTACGTAGTTATATCTGAATACCTGTAAGAAGTCATAGAGTTATAAGATAAGAGGACAGTCAATGTCTTTACTGTGCCAATAATCCCAACTTTCCAACATATCAAAAATCCCCATGTATACAAGTATACCAATATAGACTGTTATTTCATCGGCCGTGACATCTACCCAGTTTTTATCAAACTTTCCTGTGCAATTCTCATGATTTTGTGCGTATTTATTTGTGTTAATTGTAATGTTATGAAAAAATCATCGCCTCCTAGCATTCATTTGAGATAAGAAAATTCATTCCATCATGTAGAGAGAAGATAATGACCCTGATGCAACCCTTTTTCCATTCAGTGCAGGATGTCTTCCGGTCAATATTACATTAAGAAATGAAATGAGAGAATGAGAAACAGAAGGGCAAAAGAGGAATAGAAAACAAACATGCTTCAGTAATTCATGAAAGGAAATGAAAGAACAAAATATTAAACCATCTGCCATTATGTAATTTTTTGTGTCAATCAGAATACACCAGTTTGGGAAGCCTTACTTTAGAAGATTCAACTTTTGTTAAATTAATTAAATAATCCAGAAAATCTGCTATCTGCTATTTAACATTTTTGTAACACAGATGGTTGACAAAATAAGCTAGATCAAGTGGAAAATACCCCAAATTGGCAACACTGGTGATGGGTCACTTGTGAAGGACCTAGTTTAAAGAGCTCTTTTAGTTTAACTTTAAACCTGGTTCCTTTTAAAATAATTGGTTTGTCCCATCACTATATTGCAATTATTAAAATGGCGATAGATGAAGAAAAAACTGGCGAGATGCATTATACAAACTAAATCCTTAGCATGAGATCACATTAAAAAAATCTCCAGATAACTAGGTTTGTGGCCTTATAAGTGAGTTAATGTTAATAATAATAAAGGTTTGGATATGCAAAATGTTGGAGAATTAACCATGGGATAATGAGAACTGCCTGTAATGCCTTTCAAACCATCACCACGGCCATAAAAATTGTCCTAATTTCTCCAAAATAAAAGAAAGCCTTTCAACAATAGCATTTATAACCTCTGAACAATGACCTTCTACTTAAGGGAGTGATGCGTAAAGTTGGAGGGGCACAGTCAAGGCAGTGCAATGGGGGTGTGTGTTGGGTAGGTTTGATTCAGGGACTCATGACTTTGGAGGCTTCACAGTAAGCAAGCAAAAAAAATATTTCCTCTCATTTAATGTTTTTTAAATTATTATTACCCAATACAATATTAGTATAACCCTAAAATCTATAATGCCAAATTTGGAGTTCAGAGGTCCTTTTAGCTTTCCTCTGAATGTCAGTATCAGTTCTAACGGTTGGTCCCACATCTAAACCCCTATGTGTACTCCAATTATCCTTGTCTATGGTCAAGGTGTGTCATGCGTTATTTTATGTAGTTGCAGATTTGAAGGTTATATATTTTTATCAGTGCTATGTTATTTAATCCATATTGCATATTGTCTATTCAAATTTATCACCATGTCTGAAAAATGAACATATCTGTCGGGAGCAGCCAAATGAAAAATTTAAAGCTGGTTTAAAACACAAGAAGGTGGACAGAAATGTTCACAGGATAAAGTGGACAACAATGTTAACTATTTATTTGAAAACTCTGCATCAGTCGTTACAATGGTAGAAAATAAAATGATGATACAACTGTGCTGACAGCAGATGATTCCATGCTGCAAAATGCGAGGAACTCATATTCAATAATGTCACTAGAGGTGGTACAATAACAATTAGTAATTATCCAGTCATATGACCTAGATCATATGTAATGAATTAAGAATAAAGCTTGTAAACCTACGACCACAACAAATTACTGACACAAATTTTCCTAAAAATTATACTATTGACAACAGGAAGTTCTCAGTTAGTTATTATAAACATACTTTAAAAAATGGGAGAACAATATCACGAACATGGTTAATTTTTTCAGTAAGTTCAGCCAATGTTTATTGCTTCTGCTGCATGTTCTTTCAAGCCTCCCCTAACATTGTTTATATTCAAAATAACAGATTTATAAATGGTTATAATAATTGATAAAAGAGTAGTGCCCTTAAAGAACATGAACTTGGAAATAACCATACAAACTGTCAGTGGGAAGAGTTACACTACAGATTAAATTTAGAAAAAAAATTGATAGTAGTGTTATAATATTATTAAACAAAGAAAAAGATAAGTTAAAATTATTGTATGAACAAATAATTTCTGTAATATTATTTCTATGAAGTAGAAATTTAGCATTAAGCAGAATAGATGAAAATTTTGGATATAATAATGATGGAAATTTTTAGGATTACTAGAAATATTTACAAATATGACATCTTTTTGTCAGAATATTTAACTACTATTCGAGAGAGTAAAAGATGCATTCACCATCATCTTTCAAATAGATCGCAGAATAGAGTTTACAGGATCTTAGCGAAGAAGTATTTAAAAAAATTATATACTGTTAAAATGGCAAAATATTACAATTTACAATTGGATTCCACACCAGATGTTTCTCATAAAGAACAAATATGAATTATATTAAAATGAAGTCAAAATTAATGAAAACTTCATAGATTTTTTTTAAGCTTTAGATCATACTGGTGAATGTCTTGTGAATTTGTTGTTAAATACTTTAGAAAAATATAATATAGACATGAACAATTGCAGAGGGCAATGTTATAATAATGGCTCAAATATGAAAGGAAAATACAAAGGAGACCAAGTCCAAATATTAAACATTAACTCTAACACATCATACATGCCATGCTTAGCTCATTCTTTTAATCTTTTACTTTGTGATGCAGTTTCAATTAGCAATAGCAAACTTTTTTTGGCACTATTCAACGTTTATATGCAATAATTTCTACATTGACCATTAGGTGGGATATATTATGTAAACATTTAAAAATTACATTATAACTGCTGAGTGACACAAAATGGGAAGCTATAATGCAATCAGTTAACATAACAGGCTGCCATTTTTACATACCCTCTGTTCACTAACTTTAGATAGTACTGCTCAAACACACTGTAAAAACTTCACCTACCCTCTCCAGATTTGGTAGCCCTCTTTGTGGATCATCTGATCTGTCTCCGGTTTCTTCCTTTTCCAAGTTTCTCTCATCATCCCTGCTGTGGATGAACTCTTTGTCCATATTGGCACCTGGGAAATTAAAATATCATCAGTCTCTCAAAAGTGTTGTCCTACACTTACAACATGAGAAAAGTACAGGTATGCCTCGTTTAGCGCGTGTTCCATATAGCGCGGTTGGCATCTCGGGACTAAAATATTAATCTTTGAAAATTTTTAAAATAATTCTCCTAAATGTATTTATAACATACGTATGCATTTATCAGGGTCCCAACATTTTTCTCACTTATCTTCATTCGTACTTCACACTCTGTTAAGTGATAGTCATTCCACTGTAATTAAAGTCAAGTTGTTTTTATGCGTTTATTAACTTTATTTCCATTTCACTAGTTTACTAATTTTATGTTTATGTTTATGTTCAAGTTTGAAGTAAAGAAAAGTACTGGAAAGCTAAGATTTGTAGGATAATTTCAGTTGGTGACAGACATGAACTCTATTGACTTTTGGGTACGTCCGTATTTTAACAGGACTTAAAAAACGTTTGAACTATCTATATGGGTCCGTCATTACGGTAGGTTATATTCTGTTTACGTTGCTACAAAAATACAAGCGAAGCAAAATACAGTAAATTTTCTTTTGAAAATGGATAATGAACATATTACAGCTGTTTAGCTGCGGTGAGTAGGCGGAAGACTCGGAATATTTACGTGAAAATTGTAAAAAAGTCTCTTGGAATCTGCTATGCCGATCATTTTTAACTTATGTTAAACTAAAATTCTTAACTCTTTTGAGGACCACTTCCACAACAAGGAAGGTAACATTTCAACAAGAGGTTTGAATCTATGAATGAGCTCTCGAGGAGCTGTATAAAAGGTATCGAAAGCCTGATTATCGGGCATTACATTCTAATACTCATTCTATAATCTGAGTCAATATTATCACAGTGTTTATTCGTTGAATTATCTTTAATTTGAATATCATTAAATCTCTAACATATTTAAGTCAGGGTGATGTTGGTGAGGTTGAAGGAATGAATTATTTTCCCTTGCCTACATAAAGACTAAATTTAGCACGGACCAAGTAAGTGAAATTTTGGTTTCTGTGTAAGGATTAAAAACGAGAATGATTTTGAAGCAGTCTAAGCCTTTGAGAAATATAATTAATTAAGACATATTCTCTACATCGGTTAAATTCCAATTCATACATGGTAGATTATAGAGAGATGGGATGAGCAATACGGCAAAAAATTATGTTTTTAATTAGAGACTCGTAAATACCGAAGTTCATAAGCACCAACTAATATCTAAAACATCAGTGAATCTACTATCACCTAAGAAATTTTCAACTAAAGAGCAATGTTCATGATATAAGTTAACATTTGAGTTAGGTGAAAGATATATAGCTGCTAATAAAACATATTGTATATCTACCATATTTGATTGAGACAAAAACATGCTTATTACTGATTATCGCTAAATCGCTTTCTGAACTATTAATCTGTTGTATTGCACTAGATTCAGGTATGCTGTGAAGAATAGGATTTGAAGCCCTTCGGTTTCTAACATTTAATTCCGATGTAAATTCCATTCCATTCCATTAACTCAGGTCCGTGTTCCTTTGTCGTGGATTGTCGAAGTTAATTTCATATACTTACTCAAGTTCCTTTATGGTAATATGATATCCTCCTTAACTTTTTATTTTTTATATATTTATCACACACGTATGTTATTCTATGACTCTTACTGTCTAAGAGGTGGATGTCATCCCTCGTTAGTCCAGATGCATTATTCTGGATATTAACAATGCAATACTACGTTGTATCAAACTGGAATTTGCATAGCTCATCTTTAAATACAAAGGCATATCATTTTAATGAGATATTATTCTATTATAATACTATCGTCTGATCACTTACTTTTGTGGACACCTTGAGCTACTTATTTCAGATTAGCATCAAAACTGCGATGCCTCAATATCCGCCGAAGGCCTTGATCTTATAGGAACGCTGCTTATGAATACTCCAATGTGATAAAATAATAAAAGATGGCATCGCGTACCTATGAGTGTGGCGCCAAGCAAAATATCCTCGGAAACGGTGGTAAAGCGATATGGATATGTTTGAATTCAATTCACTTAAAATAAACGGAATTAAACGAATTAAGTTTTAGATTCGTCAGGAAATTGCCATCCATCTTTTGGATATATAAATTTGGTAGTGCTGACGAGGTCGACCACATATCCAAAATGGCGGCCGTAGGTCAGATCAAATTACTGCCCCGCCGACGTCGACGTCGTTAAATAGCTTCCGTGAAGCAACAATTAAATGCCATTTTTCTCTCCTTAACTCTCATATGATCTATAAGATATTTATTTAAAAAGTTATTAGGATTTAGGACAACATTAACCACGAAAAAGTCCGGGAGACAATATAATTACGATTTATAGTCTCGGAGATAAAATTCGAGATTTCACGTATTATGTTTACATCGATCACTACGAGAATTCTTTAGGCAAGTAATAATAAATAATACATATTTTCTCTCCCAAGCATATATATGAACTGTGAGGTAGAGATTAAAAATTTTATACAGATAGAGTACAACATTTACCACAAGCTAGTCCACGAAATCATCCAATTACGACTTATAGTTTCCGAGATAAAAATTGAAGAACAGCCCCATCTTTCGATACCGTTTTGTACACATTTCGCGTATATAACGCCTTTGAAATCTGTGTAAGCTTTCATTACCAGCGAAGCGATGAAAGCGGAATGCCTAATGGGTATGTCTTCTACGGTCGGCTGTCAGCATGTTAGTCTCCGAAACTACTGGGCGGATCTTTATGAAATTTGATATTTAGGACTTTAGGGCAAAAAATGAGAAAATTGTATAAACGGTTTTCATGGCCTAATCAGAAGTACCACTTTAATGGTGACAAGTAATGGACTTTCAGTCATATCTCGGAAAATAATACTCACATCAAAGAAGTCTTCAGACAATATTTGTAGAGCTAGTCATATAGAAACTATTTTTTTCAATACATTTCTACGAAAGGAGAGGCCATTTTCAAGAAATTCAAACGAGAATATCGTAAATAGAACTTTTTCTTGAGCTGTTGTCACGAAAATAATATTCGTAACAACTAAAGTAAGTAAAATTTATTATAAACACGTTAAATTTCCTTACTTGTGCCTACTGCATCTAGTTAATGGAAGGAAATGGATTATCCACGACAAAAACCTGAACTTAAATATGTTTATTTTCCTTACGTCTTGTGGAATTGAAGGTGACAATAGATTGAAAAGTGCATCTATAAATAGGGGATTCAATTCCAAAACCTCCATTTTCATCCTCCGTCCTTCAGGTTATATGTGTATAGCAATTGTTGAATTACAAATTTTCTACAAAATTCTTATGGTACTCAAAATTACAAACTTTTTCAGAAAAAGCATGTAGTTTCACGCAAAGACACAGGAATTATCATAAGACTACATGCTGACTTCAGGAATTTGAATTACATATATATTTTATCCCATCATATTGTGAAAATAATTATATGCTCATGAATAACATAGGAAATGTCCATTCTATACGTTCACGAAGGCAAAATTTCCATACAAAACGTGTAGGCTATCTGCCGCGAAATATGGAAGCAACCAGGACTTCGCATAAGTCTTGCAGCTGTGTATGCATATAGGATATCTTTAACGTAATATTAGTAAGTTATTGAAATTATTGAGCAATTTCACTGCAGGTAACGAGGTAATTTATGACATGCAGTCCTTATCTCTAATTTAGAATATTTATATTTACTTTTACCTGACAAATCCGAAATTTATTTCCGCAGTCGGCGAAACACAAGACGCACATACTGGGTCTCTCTTTCCTTCCTCGACTCACGCCTTAGTCAATATCGGTTCGTCCAACCTATGCTTCGGTCTCGCATTCCCCCGGACAACTTACAACATACGTCAAGATGATTACATTTTATATGCCAGATAATTAGAAATATAGTCTCCATCACATTTCAACAAAGATGAAAATATTTCAAATGACCAACATCTTCAAAAACATTTCGGATATATTTCCGTTAAAAATTTGTTTAAAAAGGAAAGTATTATTTTTCTCTTACCTTGAAAAAACGTACGCCAGGCTACTGACTCGAACGTCGCTTAGCATACACTGTCGCAGAAGCTATGATGCAACCCCGCAAAGCGAAGAATTAAATATCTTTCAGCTACTGAAATACCTACTTTGTAGCTAAAAATTATTTTTTTCCCTGTACATTGTACGCACCTATTGCGCCGCTCAAGACCACCTCGGACTAAATGTCAGCCCAAAGTTTTTCAATAGGATTTGAATCGAAAAACGATTTGAAATATGGAAAGTTAAACATACAGTTATCAGCTTCTTAACCAAAATTTACATTCAACAACATGATCTGTTTACCAGTGCATATAAACAAATAATATTTAGTTTTAAAGTAAAAATATGTATCCTTCCAAGGATATTTTTCGTTGTTTTTTAGAGTACCTATTGGAATATCTCCTCACTACGCCTCAACGTCTTGCGGGTATGCTCCTTCATATTCCCCGCTCGTAGGAGTATATTCTTTTCACTGTGTATACGTACAGAAAATAAACGTGCATTTAAGCATTTAGTAGGAATATGTGGAGAACCGGGGTTAAATTAGTATAATCACGGAAGGAATAAATGTAGTAAAATCGGCGAACCTCATGGAGATGCTCTGATTACGAGAAGTTCACTTCCGAATCATAGTGAGTAGATATAGCAATACTGTATATATGTTTTGTTTGAGTCACTCAGACTAGAGATCATTCATCTTCAGTCAATAAGATAGTTATTTACACCAATACTGTTTCAAATATTAAGGTGATTATGTTTGATATATTTTGAAATGAATCTAATGAAATTGCGCCCAAAATATGACCTCCAATTTGCCTGCAAATGGATTAAAGGGGATATATTGCTTTTGTTCTTTTTATTTGTTGACAGAACTATTTTGAAATTTTTCTTTTGAAATGATATATTTCTGCGGTGATCACACATAATACACTATTTTTTATATGTTTTAATCTGAAGATGTTCTTGAAGCAATTGTTCATAAAATACATCTGTTATTGACAGTTAAGGGAGATTCCATTTACCATGGATGATTTTGTAACCGCTTCAGGAGAAAAATTTCTTCAAGCAACTCAGAAAGCCTTTCATCCAGTCAGGATGGGAGAAATGGAAATACCAAAATTGACAATTATGACTCAGTTGTTGAAGGATCCATGGGCGTGCAAAAGGAGGAGTTAAACAGAAAGCGGTTGGATGGTAGACTAAGTGACGGCTAGGAAAAAATAAGGGGTGTGAAAGGAAAGGCGATAGAATGAGAAAGTTGCAAAATGTATACAAAACCTTTTGGTATACGTAACAGAGGAGAATTACCGTGAAACATACAGTTCTTTTATTTATTTGATGAATAAATTCCACAAAATGAAACCTGAACTTATTAATGGTACCAGGTACATTAGTTTGAGGAATTTTAGTTTTGGGTGTAATTTATTTATATTTCTTTTGTGTTTTAACTTGTGTTTTAAACATGCCTGAAATTGAGGAGCAGGTGAGAAATGAGTTGTTGAAATGGATCAGTTTGATTCTCATTTCCAGTTTATGCGTTTCACGTGGGAACAAT
The DNA here is from genome assembly GCA_028673005.1 of Tanypteryx hageni. NCBI lineage: Eukaryota > Metazoa > Arthropoda > Insecta > Odonata > Petaluridae > Tanypteryx > Tanypteryx hageni. The sequence continues at coordinate 6,059 of JAJPWW010000397.1, read as the reverse complement.
ATCAAGCAGCTATTTTGGCGGCATGTTCGATGCCCTAAGAAATGCATAAGTTGGGGGATACAATGTCAAGTCATCCAAAGCAGGTCCGTCTTTTCACCTAGGCATGGTAGGCAAATGCTGGGGGGCAGCGATTTTGGGGGCCCACTCATGAGCATTTATTAATATTATATTTTCAATATAATGTAATTTGGAGACTGTAAGATGTGATTGATAAAAGTAGGAATAGTGTCGCTAAAAATTAAATTTAAACTATGAGTGATAATCTTTGACTGAGGCGGGGTGGGCAGTTGACCAGGGGCCCGCGTCTTGGAGGTTCTGAGCCACACTCGGATAGATGTACTACGTGCGAGAAACGTGAGAAAATCGCTCTGGATGTGTGCTGCAAGCAAGATTAAAATTGGATGATCTTATAGGCTCATTGTTGCTTTAATCTTCAAGTGGAGAACAATTGAAACTCCTGTGTGTGAGAATGCTTATCGTTCTCTGGTATGCGTCTCGAGTCTCTCGCTCATAACACAAACATGAACCGATCCCAGTGATTCATTTTATGGCATTTCGAGATCTGCATTTCAGGTAAGGACTACCTTTGTTTGATCATGTGCAGTAGTTGGCGAACAATTGTCTTATGCGGTAAATAATTTTTACTGCTGAATGGTTGTTATTTGAAAGTCTACTAGTTCATCAGTTTTACAATTTTATTAAAATAAAAAAGTGTACAATATAAATAAACAATTTAAACCCGGTAGCCGGACCTACAATGGGGATTTAAAACCGTACCATAAAGCGTATGCTGTATATCCAGTGAAGTGATTAGGAAAAAGGTTCGGAAAACTACTCAACATTAGTAAGAACACTTTCAAAAATATCGAGTAATCATAAATCTCTGCTAACTATATTAGTGCTATTAAAAATATACCACTTTTTACTTTCTCATATACGTAGTACATTTTACTTTCTCATATATGTCGAATATTGAGAAAGTATTGTTATCGTTATCGTGAAAAAATTCGACTTCGAGATTTTGATGGAAATACACGTTTTAGGTCCAGAAACGAGAAAATTGATCTGGTACGATAGTTCAGTGGTAGAATATCCGCTCGGCAAGTGTAAGAGCCAGGTTCGATTCCCGGTCATAGCCGACTTTTTTCTCGTATCAAAATTATTCCCAACTTTACAGCTTATATCTGTCCGCCTAGGATCTTCGGATCGATCATTCCATCAATTTCATGCTTGGCAATCTCACCATTTGTGAGGGACAAGTTTTCTTCGACGTATCTCTTCGAGGACATCCGTTGGGGCAGTTTGATACTAGCTTGGCTAATTCCGTCCCAACCAAGAAAACATCCGCGTCCGGAAACGAGAAAATTGATCTACTGCGTTAGTTCAGTGGTAGAATATTCGCCCTGCAAGTGGAAGACCCGGGTTTGATTCCTGGTAATAGCAGAATTCATTCTCGTTTCAAAATTATTCCCAAATAAGATATAGTTAGATAAGTATACAAAAGGTAATGGAATTTTTACAATGCTAGATAGTATTTTTATTTATATTAAACATTTGCTAATTTCCACAAAATATATTAAGTAAAACACGACCGGTTTCGGTGAATAATCACAATAATCTGCCTTTACAGAATCATCAGATCAAATACAGACAAATAATATACAAAATTAATGTGTATATACTTATAATTATATATACTTGGTAATATCCACAACTTCAATATAACACGACCGGTTTCACTACGATCGTACCATCATCAGGTGAAAAAATATATAAATTGTTCCATATATATAGGGTAAAATGAGGGAGAGAGGGAGCCAGTTAAAAAGAAAACGAATGGGAGGTAATTGGATAAGCGGTTGGAAAATGTGGGGAAGCAAACTGTTACAAAATTAAAAAAACTTGGTAAACGGGACAAGGCAACCACAGAGATACAAAGTAACTACATAATTTTTTGTTAGTTGAATAGAGGACAATGATTGTCGAAAAGGTATTCTTTTAAGAGGGGCGAGTCTTTACAATTGATTATTTCTAGCTGTTCGAGGGCATCCAATTTACGACCTTTACTTTCAAAATGGAGGAATTTAGGGTTGAAGGAACTATGATGGTTGAGGTTTAACAGATGTTTCGCAAATTGGGAATTCAAGTTATTTAAACGGAAGTATCGTTTATGTTCCTTAATCCTCTTGTCAAAACTCCTCCCTGTTTGGCCGATGTAGACCGCTACGCAATCATCACACGCCAGTTTGTATACACCACTTCTTGAGGACAACTTTATCGGGTCCTTAGCATTAAGGAATAATTTGGAAAAAGTTACTGGGGAGTAGAAAGCAGGTTTAAGTTTGAGTTTAGGAAAAAGATTGGACAATTTATAAGAAATGTTTAATAAAAATGGGAGTCTGCGCCAACTAAGAGATTTGGGGTTGAGATTAGGCGGAAAAGAAACGATTTTTTTAGGAGGCAATGAGAAAACGTTTTTTGGCGTTAATTTTCTCGATTAAACCAAATTGGTAGACATTATTCATAGAGATCTGTTTATTGGTGTTAAGTTCTATAAGGATATTGGGTTTTGAAAGGGGTATACTAAGAAGGCGATGAAGCATAGAATGAAAAGAAGCGTGTTTGTGAGAAAAATGATGGGAAGAGTGATTGGCAAAAACCTTATCTGTTTAAGTGTGTTTACGGAAATCGCAGAGGTAGGTTTGTTGTTCAAAAGGGACAAAATTATATTTAGCAACCTGAAAGAATCTTCAGTCTCATAAGTTAGGTTTTTATATCTGACTTTATGACACAAGAGTTTAATTAGTCTTTTCTGACTAGATTTCAGCATATTAAAGTAGATATTGGTTGCATAACCTCAAACAGGTATGCTATACCTTAAAATACTTTCAGCTATAGAAAAGCACATTATTTTCGCCACATAAAATGCACAAGTCTTGATACATGATAAAACTGATATATTACTTTCTTAAAATATTATTCAACATATTTATGTGTGTAGTAAAATTAATCTGATCATCTATAATGGAATCTAAATAAGTATATTTAGAGACCTGTTCCGGGACACCACGTGAACATTTATTACCTTGAAGATGTATACTTTTCTGATCATGTATCAGTATCTTTACAATTTTTCGTCTCAAGAGATGTGTCATTAGGCGCATGACCTTGGATTTCTTTTCATTAATTATTAATTTATTATCATGTGTTCATTCAGTAATACTGTCTATATAACTTTGCATCATAAATGCAGCTCTATTGAAATCTGAATGTGAGGACAATAATACAGTAACATCTGCATACAAAATCATCTTAAGATATTTTTTACATATTGATCATGTCATTTACATTTTCATAAATAAATAGATCCTTGTACAAAATACAAAAAGTAGACTTTTATTATCAAAATACAATCCACCCTCCTGACTCTCAAACATCCTTGAGTCTAAAACTATTTCCTTATTTACCAAACTTTTATCATAAAGGTAACTAAACCACCTCCTTTTGGTTTCTCCTAGGTGTGTGATATAATTCATACCCAGACAATTCAAATAGTCCAACTTCATTAGCACTGATGCTGACTTCACTTAATTGAAAAATATGTTCATTAACAACTTCACTTATATTACATCTAGGATTGCAATGAGTTTGTGGGTGCGTAAATAATCGCGCCGTATTTTGTGAATAGTTTATTAACAACGACAACTATAACAATAAACACAACAAATAACAATTGTAACAAAGAAAAAGCTGCCTTGCAATGAAGCTCACGCAAGGGTGACTCGGCGTCAACTGTGTTCTCTCGCTACCGCACTCCCTGTCGGCAGCGGGTAAAACCCCTTGTCGGCAGCGGGAAAAACCCATTGTCGGCAGTAGGTAAACAATGTCGTCACGCCGGCCGCTATATCACCACCTTGGCCAAAATTTTGCTCTGCAATAAAAAACATACAAAAAATAACAAAAAGGTGCTCGCCATTAAGTGCGAAAGTCTGCAAAATGGTTTAATTTAACCCGCCGACCACATCGCGACTTTATCTCGGGCGACGAAGTCGTTGGAGTTTGTACATCCTGCTCGAAGCGAGAGGCGTTGTCGTGCGCTGGAATGGTATCGTCAGCCAAATTGTAGGTAAGCTTGAGGCGGTCGATGGCGACGTTTACCTCCTTACCCCGAATCCGTAGCAGGAAGTAGTTTGGGGTGGTTTTCAGCACCTGGTACGGACCGTCGTATGGAGGCTGCAGTGGACTCCTCACCGCATCATGCCGGACGAAAACGTGGGAGGAGCTTGCCAGTAGATGTATAATGTATGTTCTGGCGCACGCCATCTTGGATTACGCCATTTTGTTGCCGCCATTTTGAATCACGTGTCTTCCGGTGACGTCACTTCCGGTCAAGTGACTTGACCACGTGTTCGTGTGAATCACGTGACCGGAAGTGACGTCAACGGAAGTCACGTTATTCAAAATGGCGGCAACAAAATTGCGAGATCCAAGATGGCGTGCGCCAGAACATACAACCTAGTAAAATTTTGAATAATAGCGACCAAAGCGCCGCCATGTCCGTTGGTGGTAGCGTGGGTGAACTACGATAGGTCGACGACCACGTGTTCGTGTGTGTCACGTGACTTGATCGCGTCATCTAGTCACGTGATATGATCACGTGATCAAGTCACATGTCTCGGTCACTTGACTGTCGTGTGACATCACCAAAAAATTCACGTGATTCAAAAAAATGACGTATACAAAATGACGGAATCCAAGATGGTGGTAGATCCAGAACAGGTGAATGTTTGATTGAAAAGGTATTCCATATATCTATACACATCAGCAGGTTAATTATCTATCGTACAGGTAATATATACACACCTATGCATATCGCACTCGCGTTTCTCAAGACGAGGAGGACGACGTCGTTGTTGTTGTTGACTCTCCGGCGGTCGAGCTCAGACTGACGCCAACGTTTTCGCGCGGGTGCCTTATCAGCAACAGCAGCGCCATCCAGCAGCGGCGGCGGCGTGGGTGAACTAAGAAATTCGAATAAAAGCAACCGCAGCCACGCCACGTCTCCTGGTGGTGGTGTGGGTGAACTACGAAAGGTCGGCGACCGCAGCGGCACCGGCGGTGGCGTGGGTGAACCACAAATTTAAAAAAATAACAGCGTATACAAAATGACGGAATCCAAGATGGTGGTAGATCCAGAACAGGTGAATGTTTGATTGAAAAGGTATTCCATACACCTATACACATCGTCAGGTTAATTATCTATCGTACAGGTAATATATACACACCTATGCATACCGCACTCGCGTTTTCTCTAGACGAGGAGGACGACGTTGTTGTTGTTATTGACTCTCCGGCGGCCGAGCTCAGACTGACGCCGATGTTTTCGCGCGGGTGCCTTATCAGCGACAGCAGCGCCACCAGCGGCGGCGGCGGCGTGAATGAACTAAGAAACTCGAATAAAAGCGACCGCAGCGCCACCACGTCCGTTGGTGGTGGCGTGGGTGAACTACGAAAGGTCGAAGACCGCAGCACCACCGGCGGTGGGGTGGGTGAACCACGAATTTTAAAAATAACAGCTCCTCAAGATGAACGTTGAAAGGCGACCGCAGCGCCGCCGGCGGAGGCGTGGGTGGACCACGCACACTTTAAAATATCAAAGCCTCTGCTACAGCATCTTCATTACGAGTTTGGCTGCCGGTCCGAGAACAAGTATAACATTAACGATGGAATCATCATCTACAAAGCGGATTGTGCCGGAGACTCCCAAGTCGTCGCAGCGAAGGAGGTGTAATTTTGTGACACTATCATCACGGAAGGAGGAGGCACCAGCAAAGCGGATTTTGTTGGGGAATCACAAGCCATCCCGGTCGATAAATCTTGCAAGCACTTCGTATTTGGAGAAGATGGAGCCCGCCACAACCTCGCGGTACCAGCCCGCAAAGGAAAATGCAACCGTACGAGATGATGATGGTGATTTTGCCGTTGGTGCTCGCCCTGCAGGAACGAAATCGAAGAAACCGGGGCAATGGCAGATATACCGTCCAGTGAAAAAGGACGAT
>JAJPWW010000396.1:0-42265 GCA_028673005.1 Tanypteryx hageni | reverse complement strand
TTTGTTTTTCTTGTCATTTACTTAAATGTTATAAACAAAAAAATCAAGAAACTATTTTTGCACAAACCTGTATTTTTCATATTTGAGTTACATTTTGCAAAATGTAACGATGATAATAATAAAACAAGAAAGTCAACCAAACTTATCAAAAACAATAACTGGCAATCACTGCACGTTAAACATTACACAAAGTTAAAACTTGTAAGTGTGCAAAACACATGCTCAAACACACTGTCGTTATAAAGGCTACGATGCAAAAGTGTCACTGCGACGTGCGAACCGTCGATGTAATTGATTTAAGGCGCCAAGAATCTCGTCGGCGTCACCATTGCTTCTCAATATTGTGTTATTTTTTAGCCACAAAGAGTCTTAGATACTCATAAAGAAGTTACAGGAAGAAAATCGTAGGAAAAACTCGGAAAAACTCCTTCCCCCGACTGTTAAATATTAAATTAAGGGGTGGAGAGGAAATGAAATTAATACTTAGTGTGTGTTTTGTGTATCTGATTGACGTCATCGGTGAGGTTCTTCTATCAAATTAAAGGGCGGAGAGGAAGTGAAATGAATACTCTGTCGAGTGTTTTGTGTAACATTCAACTAAGTATTAATTTCATTTGCACTCAGCGCAACGTGAGAAAATGGTACTTCGTAAGAACAGGGAAGGCATCAGTTTTCTTATAAGAAAAACCAAGACTATAAAGATTCTCGGCGAATACGATATATGTAATATACATATTAATATACAACTTGTTTCACTGTGTATATATTTATTAGGGTAATATACTACCAATATGATAGTCGAAACAAAATTTAAGAGAACTTTTATGCTTGGACATGCTGCAGTTAAAATCAGAAACTCTCGGAATTTGCGTCGGCACACCAAGGGCCTCCTCGCGGCACACTGGTTGAGAAGCTCTGCCTTAAAACTGACTGCATGAGCAATCGCACCACATTAGTTGTCCTTATGAACAGCGATACATATTTATTTCTGAATGCAGTCGTGTAACACGTAGCGCTAATAAAATACGTTATCTATAACTTTTTTGAATTTACGTTTTTTATTTAATTGCTTAATTTCCGTATTTATTTTAAAATAATGATTAATTAACATTTTTTCATTTCTCAATTGTTTTATTTTCTTCATTCTTAAGTTTGCCTGCATTTCGGCGCCCACCAAAGGGCAGCGGTCGCCTGCTATGCAGGCCTCGCTGACCGTGTTTCGCCGGTCCTGCTACGCACTAAATTTTAGCAACAATAATTATACGCCTTAAATATATACAAAGATGATAGATATTCTGATTCTTTTAAAAATAAAACTGATAAGTTATTAAAATATGCTAAAGTTGTATCAATGCAAACTTATCTTCGATCGTCCATATTTCAGCAAAGGTTAGATTACTTTAAATTTAGATAAATTAATACAAAAATTTGCGATAATGAATTTCAGAAATATAAAATTATAATTTTCTTTTTACTAATGTTAATTCTTTAAATGTTCAAGTCTGTATATAGCATTTTGCATATATAGGTACATACAAGGTGTCCAGCGACTTTATATCATAACTTCGGGATCTTATTCCTTAAGTGATTTTGAGTAAAAAATGTCATATGAACATGGGTCCGATTCTCATTTGTTACAGAGCTACGGGCAATTGAAATTATCTCGTACTTTGATTTGTACAACTTAATGGCTGAAAAAATGCACTGTATAAATAATTATTCTTATACATTGTTAATTGTTGCGTCACTTTCCTGAAACGCAACCCCCGCATAAAGAGAGCGAAACATGTATTTTTCTTGATTTTCTCACTATTTATCCAAACTAATAATTTGTTGTAGCACTATATAATTTTCAACTAAATGTCACTAAAAAGCAACGGAGTAACAGACTGACGGAGATGTAGAGAAAATTCTGGCGTGAAACATTTGAACACCAGATGTGTGGATAGTGCATATACTTATGTGACCATTCCCACGGCAAACTTTTCTGCCTTGCGACAACATACTGTAAATAATTAGCTTCATACCCTTCTCCCGATGCCACGCCCTTTTCGTGTTTACCCCCACCCCCCACCTCTCTTCTCTCTTTTTCTTGGAATGAGACAGTTTTAACCGTACGGTTAAGTCTGTGCGTTTTCCTCGCACACCGAGGTCGCCTCCGCACTTTCGGTTTCCTTCCCAGTTTGATCCGTACGGTTGAGTCGGACGTGATTATCGCGGGCGGATCCTCACTCTCCGTCAATTATAACTTCCAGTTTACATAAATACTTTAATAAACTTATACTCGTATCTCGTTAAATTGCATCCGTATCCGTCAAGCAACAATGAAAAACCATAAATTTCTCTCCCTAGCTCATATATGATGTGTAAGCTGTATATTTAAAAAATATTCGGGTAGAGGGCTACATTTGCCACAAAACAGTCCGCGAGGCCACATAATTTCGACTTTAATTTCGCGTACGATATAATTCATATAATTATTTTTTCAAAAGGGTTCAGATCCGCAGATCGTAAGTTAATTCTTTCTAATTTTAATCTCAAAAGAATAAAATCCTGCACGTCGAAAAGTCGATTATTACGTGTTATTTTACGGGAAATGGAAATGTCGAACCCAGGACTTTCCTCGAGACTTTTTTCGTCATCACCTTAAAATATGTAAATCAAGCATTTCTTCCAAATTTCGAACGAGTATCTCGTTCCTTTATTGAGTGAATCCCATTTATCACCGTGACGGAGGTCGACAAATTACTAATAAGACGAGAGAAAATTGCAGCCGAATGCCACTTTCGGGGATGTCTTGCAGAGCGCGCAACCTCGATAACTTATTCGTTTTCGTTATAGTCGTATTATTCATCGCAACCAAGGTATTGTTTAAACTTCAAAACAGCGTCGGAATTTCGTGAATATGTGGATAATTTGTTTATTTCCGTTACCGTCGTATTATTCATCGCAACCAAGGTATTGTTTAAACTTCAAAACAGCGTCGAAATTTAGAAATTTGAATAGTATATCGGCAATGTGACTTTATGCAACACACCACGACTTGAGAAAACTTTAGGGTTTTGGAACGAAAACGCTCCACACTGGCAGACTTGCCCGTACACTGTGCAAAAATCAAGCGGTGGCAGATTTCGTTCGTTCCAATCAATTCTTCCAGATTTGTCCTCCACATCCTCCGGTTTACCCGTACAATTTTTAACCGTACGGGATAAAACCGACTTAACCGTACGGTTAAAACTGTTGGAAAAACTGAGAGTGCGGAGTAGATGTCTGCACGGGCCGAAATTTCTGGCCCAGGCCCGACCCGGCCTGTTCATAAATGAGCAGAAGTCCGGCCCGGCCCGAGACTTGACCACAATTTACGCTCCCAAGACCGGCCCGAGGCCCGAAATTTTTTAAATGGGCCTGAATTCGTCCCGATCGTGCACTTTTAGCAAAATATATACTAAACGATTCTCTTTTTTATACAATTTTTCATTAACTTAGCTTACGATATATTTCAAAAATATAAAAATTAAACTTAGAAAAGTAATTATGTGGAATTTATGAAAAAATATTTGAAACAGATATAAAATACTGCTAAATAAGAGCAGCTTTAGAGATTACAAAAGAAAAAGAAAGCAATATGTTCGTACAAAAATTAGGGCAAAGGAACAAAGAGAGCAAAAGTTGTACTTTCGCTGAGTGAAAATTCGATTCCCAGTTGAGCCAGACGTTTTCTCCTTTTCCTCCATCATGATATAAATATACATTATTAATTGTACAGTGCAGAATTAGTTAAACATTTTACCTAATTCGCAGTCTATACAACACAATTACCAGAAAATATACTCACTGAAATATAACGTTTTCCCCGATCACAATGTACATCTTGCGCGCCTTCCTGCTTTTAATACAAGTTACTATGGAGGAACAAGAGGGAATCGACGCTATCACTACTCATTATTGTTCGATGCCCTTGCACTACGCAGCCTGCTAAGCTAAAGTTTCATTCGCCACTTGAGCTTGTGGCTGGAACAGGTACCATATGTCTTGTCACACGCGACAGCGGGAGAAACTTTGCTTCATTATTCTCCCACCAGCGTAGCAGTTGGTGCAATTGGTGCAATGGGCGCAATGGGTGATATGGGCGCAATGGACGCAAGGGGTGATATGGGCGCAATAGGTGATATGGGCGCAATGGGTGATATGGGCGCAATGGGTACAAGGGGCGCAATGGGTGCAAGGGGCGCAATGGGTGCAAGGGGCGCAATGGGCGCAATGGGTGCAAGGGGCGCAATGGGCGCAATGGGTGCTAGGGGCGCAATGGGTGCAAGGGGCACAATGGGCGCAATGGGTGCAAGGGGCGCAATGGGTTCAATGGGTGCAAGGGGCGTATGGGCGCAATGAGTGCAATGGGTTCAATGGGCGCAATGAACGCATTGGGAAGAGCTAGGAAGCTGAAATTTTCAAATTATTTACAGTATAGTAAATTTGCACAAATAAACATTTCAATTTTACCATATATGTTTTGCGGCGGCCGTTAAAAATTATTTAAATTTAAACAATTAGAAAAATATTATTTTATTTCTAGAAGTGCTAGAACTTTAAAATTTGGCTAAAATGTGTAACATTAGAACCTTATAATGAAGAAAGTGTAAAATTTTTAAAATTGCGACATTTGGAGATTGTTTTAAACTATTATTCTTACATGTGGGAAAAACGAAAATCGCTGCAGAAATGAAATCTTTAGAATTAAAAGACTATTTGTAATGTTGAAATTTCTGTCTGAAAAATGAATGTTCTTTTAATGTGAGATGAAATGCTTGCAGTATGCAAGCACAAACTACTAGTATGTTCTATGTTACTAGTATTTGGTGCTTGCATACTGCAAGCATTTCATCTCGGGGGAAGATGAGGTGTCAGATGTGGGTTTGAGGCGGAGTAAGCGTATGAAGGCTTGTATGTCGGCAAGGAGACAAAAATGGTCAATTTTTATGGTGGGGCAGAAGGAGAGGCCGAGGGAAAGGAGGGCATTCTCGGCGGGGTTAAGAGCATGAGAGGAAAGGTTCAGGACGTCATCTGGCTGGGGGGGGTTTGCGGTATGCGTGGGGTTGGGGTCCTGCGGAGAATTGGGATGCATCCTTGGTTCGCGGGTTGAAACAAAGGGAGACCTCCTGAGAGAGTGTAGTGGGGGTGGAGTGAGGATCCCCAAAAGGTCGGCCAAGGAGGGTTTTTGAGCGAGGAGAGGCGGGGGAGGGGGGATGTCGGACTTACCAGCTGGGAAGAAGGGAGAGGTAGGCCGAGCTGGAGGTGCCGGACGCACATAAGGGAAAGTTTGCGTATGAGTCTGTATCGGTTTGCTGCGATATCCTCTGCAGCTCCACGGAAAATGGCGTCCAGATCAGCTGTGGAGTTTGGGGAATGATTGAGTTCGTGTATGAGAGTTATATATATATATATAAATTAGTATCTCGAACTGATGATAAGACTAGTAGTTTTCGTGTAAATTAAAAGAATATATTCAGTAGACGAAAGGTGCAACGTTGCCAAGTTTTCAATTGTAAGTGGCGCTAGTGTGCTTCATTTCATAAAAAGTCATCGTTTTATACATATAAATTAATAAATTTCTCTAAAATAAGTTCCGTATGGTGCTATTTTGTTTACGTTGGCAGATAGCTTAAATATTATTTTATAATATATCATATTTCTGGAAATATTTTTATTATTTTTGTAAATTTAAAAATTCTTTTCCGTCCTAATTGGTCTTTTCGGCCATAACTGCATAACAGAACATATGAATCTTTCCGTCTTTCAATTGCAATTTACAAAAAAAAACTAATTCGGAAGGACATTATTTTTTCTAGCTAAATTGATAAAGAATAGTTTAAGGAAGCGATATAGAAGTTTTCAAGCAAATCTATGCTAACTGAATTTTTGGGCAACCTCCTTAAATTATTACAATTACTAATAGGGATTGCAATACCGGTAAACCGGTTTATCGGTTTACCGGTAAATGGCGCAAAAATCCTTTACTAAATTTTCCGGTAATTATGTATTTTCTACCGGTAATTCGGTAAAAGAAGAACGTATTTAATGTATGTTTTAATAATTTTAACTGTTGATTATCTTTGTAAAATATATTTTTAAATAGACCTAAACATCTAAATAATAATTTTTATGTTCAATAAAGAGATAGTATAGATATTAAAATTGATTAGGCACACTTTAACATACTAAAATAAAATATTTAAAAAATCATTACACGTCATACTTTTATTAATATGAACAAACATTTATTTACACACCTTAAGGTCGCAGTTAGGAGACCAAAGTCTGGATAAATTATGTTTTCTGCGCGCCTATTTTAACAACCAAAGAGACAACAAATAAAATAGAATCAGCGGCAATAACTTTTGTTTCAAAATAAAATTCTAGAGTTTATTTCATGTTTATAATAAAAGGTTTATTTACGATTTTTGTTTAAAGTTTATGTTGTGTTTTCCTTAAAGTACTTATCTTTAAAGTTTATAATCGAAGGTATATTTACGATTTTTGCTTAAAGTTTATGTTGTGTTTTCCCCCAAGTACTTTAGTCTTTCGAGTTTATTTAATCAAAGGTTTATTTACGATTTTGTTTAAAGTTTTTTTTGTGTTTTTCTTAAGGTACTTATCTTGAAATAATTTTTTTTAAATTTATATTTATCGTTTTATTTTAAAATTTATAATTTTTTGAAAATGTCGAATGTTACCGATAAATCGCAGGCAAACCGGTATTTATGAAAACATCTACCGAAATACCGGTAATTGAAAAAGTCGGTAAATTTTCAATCCCTAATTACCAACGTCTTCGCCTTAACTTGGCAACGGTGAATTGCGGACCTTACTGTGGGGTTAGTAGTGCTGGGATCCCGGGTTGATGGACTTGGATCTTGGAGCTGTGAAGTACACGAATTATTCTTAAGGAATGCATCAAGGGTAGATTGTCTGCCTGTCTGCCTCTACTCGTCGTATCACTTGCAATTTCTCAGCGAGTGAGATGGATTTTCGTTTCTTCTTAAGAGCATTAGAATCACTACCACTCAATGGTTGTTTGGCTAACATTAGGATTATCGTTAAATTCATTTAATTAAATCCTAAAATACGGATTTACATTCCAAGTATACCTTTAGAGGAATGTAAAAACACTTCGTAAAAGGCGTCTGAGAACATTCGAAAGCAATGCTCACTACGAGACAAAACTAAAAGCGAACGATATTTTCCTTTGATAAAGGAAGAAATACGTAATATAATCCCAAGACACTTGAGACCCTTGAAACTGTCTACGGCGAATAGAGCATTTGGAGACACCTGTACATACATGCGACGACATATACCGTGTCTCACCAAGTCTGGGCAGCAGGGATTTTAATGGGGCATTTTCTCTCTCTCTCTCTCTCTCTTTTCCCGAAATACTCTGTCTCTCACTAAAGATAGCCTCAAAGTAACCTCCATAATTTCGCCGCCCGAAACAGCATTAAAAGTTGCATTAAAATACCATTTATTCCGTTTTTTAGATTATTTTTCGTATTTCGTTAAAAAATGTGTTGTTTTATCGTTCTTCATAAGATTCACAACTTTAAGCTGCAAGAAAATCACTCAAAGTTCGTTATAACAATAAGAATCTTTGTTTTCTTTCGCGTATTTTAAATACATTCCGGGTAAGATTTCGGAGTAAAGTGCTGACTTCGTAAAAAAGGAGCTTCGTTGCCAGAGGTTACGTTAATGGAGTTATGCCTGTATATTATTCGCTCTATAACTGGCAGTCATCACTTTTTTCCAATTTAATTAAAATTTCACTGACTGAATCAACTGTAGATTAATTTTTCAAGGATGTAACGAGATCTACCCATGATTTGTAACATTTTATATGAAAAACACTTCTCTCATGCCAGACAAATTCTTCTAATCACTAAATCCACTTGAATCGCTGAAATTACTCGAATCTTTTTGAAAAGGATTACAGCAAAAGCAGAAAACAGAATTTTTTACTTTAGAATATATAAGCCAGTTCCGGTGTATTTTTTCACCGTTATTTTTAACCTTTTGATAATAAGATACAGTAGGTTCTCAAAGGTCGCGAACTCAGATTACGCGACACCGCTCATACGCGACTGACACCTGATTCATACTTACACCGAACCTGCTATGATGTTGAATTCCTCCTTCGTGTTCCTCCCTCTCTTTTCTTCTTCCCCTCCAGCGGAAAGGCTCGCGCATCTACTACTACTTAAAATTTATACTTTATTTAAGATTTATGCACATTTAATTTACACAAATAAAATTTATATGCATTCGTACATGGTTTATAGGAGTTCGCGTAATTTTACCTTAGTATATGTACAATAGTTTTTATAGGGGAACCCCAAATTGCGCGAATTCGAACTTACGCGGTGGTATAAGGAACCTCACCCTCGTGTACTTGAAGAAAATTCCTGCAAAATTCATCCTTCGGAAAAACGTTGTCATGAACTCGAATTGAACCTACTTCAGTAAAGGACATTCTGGTTTCTCTGGTCAAAAGTCGACCCATGATCTTGGATCGTTGTTCACTTCAACGCCAATGTCTTTTTCTGGATCGATTCCTTTTTAATGTTTTTCTACATCCAGTCTTGGTGAAGACGTATCTACTGGTGGGGAAGACCGCTCTCTAACAATAATCTATATTTTCATTATAGGTCTGTCGCATTCATAAGAACATGCGCGGACTTCGGCCGTGCACGGGGGGAAAGTTCCCTCGGTCATCATCCTTCTCTTCCTTAGGTTTTCACTTCTCATTGTTAAATGTTTATCCGCGTCCTTTATTTTGCACGTGTGAAAATCTTCCATAAAAGAAAGTTTCAAAATTAACCAAGATATAATTTAATCAGCTCACCTACGATGTATTAAAGCAAACTAAAAATCGGTAAACCATCCTCAACTTTCCAAGCGCCCCTGATTTTCGGCGCATTGCTTCAAAATTTGGCGCACCCTCTGGAAGGGCGCCTTGGGCGGTCGATTCGCGGCCTCGACAATCCCCACGGTCCTGGTCGCGAACGTATTTAGGTCTAAAAATTCGCTCTTCCTCCGAGAGAGGAGCTTGCCGGATAACTGTTCCCGTCCTCGGGCAAGTTATTTATTTTAAGATGTGTAAGAAGAAAATAATCTGGTTAATAAGTAAAAATGATAAATGATTTTTTAATCTAGTATTACTAAAGTATATGCGTTGATATCTAGGAGATGGAAAAAGACAAAATTAGGATATATCATTGCCCGCCCCTAAGTGCCGCCCCTTATATGTCGCCGGCCGTGTGCGATGCGCCCCTTGCTCCCATTGCGCTCCTTGCACCCATTGCGCCCATTGCACCCATTGCGCCCCTTGCGCCCATTGCACACATTGCGCCCATTACACCCATTGCGCAATCCGACGTTTTGAAAAAAAAAGACGATCGAAATTAGGTCACGTGACCAAACAAATGACTACCGTAAATCTCTGATTGGTTCGTTCATATTGGCGGTAAATTGTGATTGGTCGAAAATTTTTGGCGGGAAAGCGATGTTGTCAAATTTATGGCGCGGGAAAATGGGTTTTCTCTCTCTGAAAAGACGATCGAAAATGGGCGCGACGTTGTGAAATTTATGGCTCTAAAAAGACTATCGAAAATAAATTTATGGCGGAAAGTCCCCATTCCAGTTATCGATCTTATAACATTAGCTCCCCTCCTCCGTCGTCCCGCCTGGAGAACGAGAACCTTTTACGCATCCCACTCCGCCATCTATTGCCGGGAACCTTTTGCGGAAATTCGCATTGCGGGAATATGAATAAAACGAGATCAGACGGGTTTGAACAAGTTTTATTTATCTTTTGGAAATACACTCTTATATTTACAAATGTTCGAGTTTATGTGACTGATGTTTAACATGGTCCACTGTTTCAGTTTTTCACAGTTTCTCGAAGAACACTTGAATAAAGAATATTCATGAATAGGTAGTAAACAACACACATCATTGTGAGGTAGTGTATTAAATGAAGGACAACCAAATAGTTTTAAGTCAATCACTCGATCGCCTAAAATGCTTTGGAGGAATCTGTATTTTTGTAAACCTTGGGCAAAAACGAAATCAAAGTCTGCAGTATATTTTTTGAGGATAACTTCAAGTTGATCATATTCAATGTCACCATAGGTTTCCTTAATACCAGGAAAATTTTTAATAAGCCACCTGTTTACTCTGGTCGAGACATACCACATCGGACACTTGAAAAAGCACGACTGATGCCGGGTATTTTCGAGGTCGATAATGGATAATTCTCTAATAATGTATGTTTTATTTTTCTTACGATCACTATTGCAGTCGTAAGCAGCTTGAAAATCAACAATGCATTTTCGACATGCCATCGTCTTGGAGGTAGGTCTACGAAGAGTTACCTTGTGCCAGGGACCGTCCCTCTAAGAGGTATGAGGAAAATGCTCGGATTTCAAGCTTTAATCTCTCATAGTCTACTTTACCATTTGAAGGTGGAATAATGGTGAAAACATCACCATGAATTTGAAATTCGTTAAAATATTTATTAATATGGGGAAGTTCAGCTATGAGGAGGTTAACTATATAATCCAAAGGTTTAATAAATGTCAAAAGTCGATTCCATTCATCAGCATTTAAGGCGATCAAGGAATCGTCTTTAATATTTACGTGTCTAACCCCAAAATCAGTTGCAAATTTAAATGGGGATTTGGAGAAGGAAGGTTTCACTCCCGAAAGAAAATAATCTGTTATGTCTTGCGGTCGTTCAATGATATCATACCACTGAGAAGCACTCAAAGAAACTGATCCCTTGTTCACATTCACGAATTTCACTCGCACTTCAAAAGGCTGCCGACCAACACAAATCCACTTTGTCCCACTATCGTTTAAGCAATAACAAGTGTTCAATAAAAACGGTTCTAAATTGATCTTTTTTGATGGACGTCGCGGTGTCTTTTCCAAAGATGGTGGAATGGTTGGCCAAGTCGGTGGTGCGAAAATGTCTTTCCAATTTTTTCTCTTGGCTACTCTAGGATGAATAGGTCTGCTTGGAGGGGGTGGGAGTTTCAGGGTGCCGTCTTCCACCAATCGTCGCTGTATTCGCCGTGATGATGGTTGCTCCCCCCGCTGTCGTTTTGGGAGAAGTACTGAGGAAGGTACCAAATCGCTGCTTTCTTCTTCTTCTTTCACCAACAGTCGTTTCAGTATCGACGGCGTTTCCTCTCCCCTCTGTCGTTTTGCGGAATGTGCCAAATCGCAGTCTTCCTCTTCGTCTATCATTCGCCGCTTCTGCCCCGAGACGTATTCACTCACGGGCTGCGTCATGATGACTGATCACGTCTTCCTTTGTGTACTTGTTTACAAAGGGCGCGATAAGGCGGCGACTCTGGAACAGCATCCTTGGGATTTTGAATGACAGCGCTACCCTCTTCTTATTTTTCCAAAGTTCTGATTGAAGAGCTGTACGACTCGGCAGTCGTTTAGGTCAGGACGATGGAGGTAAAAGAGGTCGTGGAATTGGGTGAGGGTTTTACTGGTGGATTTATGAAGTACATAGAGACAGCAAAATTCTCCACAAAGATCAGAGCGATAGTTTTGGAGTCTAACATTATTTTGAACGATTATACTAAATGGTTCTAAAAATGTCGATATGGGTTGGATGAAAGGTGGATAACCGTATGAATCAAAATATTCTGCCTGAAATTTATTTATAATATGTACCGCAACCCAATGGCTACCTGCCAAATAAGAAGGATCTAAATTTATTACATAAAGGCCTAATTTCGGTCTTTTCGGTAATTTATCCGAAGGAAAAACTCCATGATAATGCTTTCTTGTCCGAAAGTATTTCTTTAAGAGCGCGTTAATTTGGGCGGTATTCATCGTTATGAAAAGTTGACGATCACATTTCTGGTTTTATCAATTTCCAAAGAAGCATCGTATTCTACGTACACTATGCATGTTACTGTCTTAGTAAGGGGTTTTTCAAATTTAGCATCAAGTCTAATATATCCGTGATCCGTCAAGCTAATGTGATCCTCATGCCTCGAATTATCTGGTGTTATGTCAAAAGCTAAAACAAGAAATTCATGCATAAACATTTCTTTTGTTATTTGATTTCCTCTGTCACTGTGATAGTAGCCTAAACCAGAATATAGGGAGCGATACGCTCGAGTACAAATATTGTAATGGGTGAAATCTGTAGATAAACTTTGAGGAGGAATTTTGACACCGTTCCTGAATAATGAGAAATTAGTCAGACTGTAATGAAAAAATGCAAATGGATTTTTTTGTCTCTCACCAATGTAAGCGTCATTATCAACCACAGCAAAGATTAATGTGTTCGCCATTTTCTCGATAATAACATTATCTAAATTTATTGACTGTGCTCCAGAGGCTATAGTAAATGTCTTGAGTTCCACACGCTTGTAAGGATATATCGCATTACCTTTTAATAAAGCCGCATTGTTAGCTAATGAAATAGAAGGATTGAGGTTAACATGTGGTGCATGTAGAATAGCATCCAATATCTTAAGAATGTATGCGTATTTTTTTTTCTTTAATAAAAAAACTAGGTTTTGCTAAAGATAGCTTAATACCAATATCGATCTTAGGCAGTAAATATTTCGATTGATTTAACACATCTACATGAAGTCTACCTTCTACTTCCACGATTCGACTGTTTTTAAACCATTCTTTTCTTATAAGAAATCCTTCATTTGTTGATCCCATAGAATTAATATCGACACCACTATCCAAAACCCAACCATTACATACCAAGTGTGTCCTTGCAGCATCGCGACCGTAATTTAAGAGAGTTTCCAAATAACTACGGTCATGATAATCATCTTCCGATGGCGTAACTTGTACACCATTGAATCAAACATTACATTGGTCAAAAATCGAATGTAGTATATTATTAACTACGCCTGGTTGATCTCCGTCTGCGACTGCGTTATCATAATTCGTACCATCTGCCTTACACAATTTAAGTTTGAGGTTTAAGGTAATTCCACTTAAATCTATGTAGGATTCCCCGGAACCTTTCACCAGAAACTCCACTGCTGATGCCCCAGGTAAAGCTGCAAGTGGTTTGTGTGGGATAACACGAGTTCCTAATATGGCTGATTGTACATTATCGCGTTGAAAAATAGCTAAAGCAATGGGAATTACCTCCATTATTGTGAGAATATATCCGAATGCTTGTTAACGCTTAGCCTTCTCCTTTTCGAATAACGTTTTATTACTTTTCCCTTCCGTTTTATTCCTCTTTTACGACCTCTAGTGATAATGCGTAACCCAGATCCACTCATAGTTTTAATGTTTTCTGCTGCTTTCATCTTCAAGTTTGAACCTGCTTCACTTAGACGTGAACGTAATATTTCCTTTACGGGTTTTGTCCCGATATCGCTTAATGCCCCGATTCCGGCACTTATAGCCTCTTTACCTACGTTTTGAGCCCGCTATGAACTAGAGGTTTAAAGAAACGCCGGAGCCCCCCCTAAAATACTTCCTAACCCTCTCCCTCTTTGGTTCTTGAAACCAGCACGATAAATAGGGCCTATTTCTCCTCCAATTTGGTTGAGATAATATCTTTCACAGCGTCGTTCCGCCATTTCGAAACTGTAATGAGCCATTTTTAGAATGTTATCACTTTATAAAGTGTAAAACTCATAGAGTAATAATATACATAGAGAGAGAATGGTCTACTGCGCATGTGCTCCAACATTGGAAGCCGGTGATCACGTGACGCTTGGCAAGCTTCTGTAGCGTTTCGCTTGTACGTATGTGCGTATGCTGGCGTGGTTATTTTATTAAGCAAATTTTTGTGTATTTGATTATTTAATCACAATCACAATGGTTGTTTCGTGTTGTGCATACAACTGCAAAGAAAGATTTGTTAAAGGAGGACTGCTAACATTCCATAGGTACGTAATACTGCGGTGTGTGTCGTTGAGAAATGTTACTTACTTGAATGAATTTGTTATGCATAAAGAAATTAAAAACATTTTAATAACTTGGAGGCAAATAATTGGAAAGTTTATTTAGTAGTGGCTTTATGGATTTCAATATGTTACCGGAATAACTTAAGTACTGTTAAAATGTAAATATATTTATGTAACTTGCCTTTATCAAGGAAGAAATTATTGTTGCTTATTGTTGGCTTTTATATTATTGTTTAGGTGAGGTTTATATTTGCAATTTGATTTTTAGTAGCTATACATCTAAATAAAATCGTATTCTTTAATTCGATAAATTATACAGGGAACACATCCCCATGGTATGGAAGTAGATAATTCTGTGTGTTGGTAAAATTTTGCTCAAAGGGCATAGTAATAAAGCTCTAATCTCCGACGCAGAAGTTATCCTTTAAAAAACGGGAACATATTTATCTTCAATAATAGTTAACCATATCGTTGATGTTGATTTTTATTGTAGCTTTCCTAAAGATGAATGTAGGAGGAAAGTGTGGACTGTGAATTTGAGACGAGAAAACTTTGTACCAACAGTAAGATCTAGACTGTGTTCCAAATACTTTACAGAAGATTGTTTTGACCGAGAGAAATTTGGTGGTACTTGGTTAAAAACAGATGCTGTGCCAACAATTTTCGATTTTCCCGAACATCTTCTTCCTAAGCAACTGAAACGAAAGCTCCCTAAAGAAAGGACATCGAGTATCGACGTAAGTCCTTCTACTTCATGGTAAGATGCTTCATTACTTGTGTTCCATTAACTATGTGTTTACATATTTCAAATTAATTTATCTTTCCTACATATTTACTTCCTCAGCTGGTGCAGACCGGGAAGATATCACAGTACCTGTTAGTGATATGCCCATGACCTCCTCACAAATAGGCATTTCTAATATAAATACCACCTTAACAACGTCCAATGGAAAGCGAAAAATGTACCGGTAAGTACCAATTTCATCCTCTTCCCGTTGTTTCAAATGTAGTTTATAAATCAATGATGGTTTTTTAGAATGAGGTTAATATTTTTTCAAGGTACATTGGGGATTTCTCTGAGGAAGATATGGTATCACCCCGGAAAGCAAGGAAAGCGTCTATCTTTATTATTGTCTATCTTTTTAACAACAGTAATTATATAGCTATTATTTTTTCTTTTATGTATTTCATTATACTATTACTATTTGTCATCTAATGTAAAAAATGGTGATTGCCGTGTATATTTAAAATAAAATAAAAAAGAATTTTTTTTTACTATGCACTGTCTTCTTTGTTCTGACTTGTCCTATATTGATGTACTTTGATCTTTGGACCAATAAATTATTATTATTTGTACACTTTTGTATTAGGCTTTGGCTATTTAAAAAAATAAAAATAACTCTCACAATGTAATATTGGTCATTTTCTAATATAGTGGCAATGTATGCTGCATCCTATACACTTAGTGTAAAATTGTTCTAGGTTACTGTTTGTATAACACAAATAACTGAAAAGCAGTTATTCTGTTAACCATTCTTTGTGTTCTGTCAGCGTGATGCCAAAAGGAGATTCGAATAATCACCAGGTATGATAATGGTCTGCATTCGATTCCAGAACTTTATCATCACTTCAATAACATGGGAATGACTGTAGCATATTATTCATTTGTATTTTAAATTTTATTAAAATCAGCATGAATTCAAGACAAACCAAAAGTTTTTTTCCTGTTATTGATCTCATGGAGATAGTGATTGCTCTTAATGATGGAAAAATGTTGTCAATGTGATAGAATCACAAAAATTCCTCTACAATTTGAAACATTTAAAATTATAAGACGCAAAAATAATACTAGATTACGTCTAACTTAGTTAAAAAATAAAATTAAAGCAGAAAGGGATTTTTGCTTAATAAATACTGATTCATTTTAAAAGTTCCATAAAATAAATCACTTGAAAATTATGGTCTTTATACTTTTGACTGGGCTTACCCTGGACGACAACATATTTTCACCTAAAAACCGTCAAATTTTCTCGCCCAAAACGAATTTGTTACCCTAATCGTCACATATTCAAAAATCGACGGTAGGAAAATTATTTTATATTCCTTTAGACCTACTACGGTTCAAGCCCCGAATTCGTACGATCAATGTACATAATTTTTAAATGCAAATGAAAAATACACGTGTCGTGCTTAGCGGATACCGCATGATGAGGCGACATTACGACGAACTACATCGCTACAATATTATATTTAAAAATAGATATATGATTATATTTGTTAATGATCATAAGAAAATGCAACTAGTGATTCAATTAAACATGACTATTACTTTCAAAAGCCGCAAAAATGTAGCGCTCTCAATGTACTGGCACGGTCTTTTGCCAGCAGTCACATGACTCGAGCGCTGATAGATGTTGGAGCAACTTTCACTCCACTGCGCAGCCGGTAGGCGGTCTCTATATATATTATTACTCTATGGTAAAACTAAATACGACAGTTTTGACCCACCCATAAAAGGATATTGTATCCCATGTTTATCAGCCAGAAATATTTCAACGTTTTCAATTTCGCTTCGTTCCACAGGAAAGTAATAAATCGGATTGAAAAAGTGACGGGTTGTATAAGCTACATTCACTATTCGTAAGCATCGAGTGAGTGAATTGCCTACAAACTGAGGTTTAATAATATCTGTGTAGACAAAAATTTCATTATTTTCTTCTGTTAAATATCTCTTCTCTCTACGACGATTAGGTAGGTTGGTGTTATAAAATTTTGACAATTGATTGATTAGCTACTGCGTTTTTAGTAAAATCTTTCTGAAAGTTGTGTGCCCTATCAATTATTTGGAACAAATCTAAGAAGGATGAATATTTACCAGCTGGAACGGTAATTGTTATACCTTTCACTATTTCTACAAAAACGTTCGTTTTACTCATATTTAAGAGTTTCCTCTTCGCATCAAGGTCAATATTCAATTTGTCAATAAGATCTTCAATGGAATTATATGTTGCAGTCGAGATTAACGCTGGTTTATGATTTGGTACTTCTATCATCACCTTTGGACTGCCTATTAACTTTTGCACGGTTTCTAAAAAGTGTATTTTTTCGTTTTGGTCGAGACTATTTAGAAACTCCTCAACAGAGTCGTAATCCCTGTCTAAGATTATTGATGCTTCACGATCCGGTAATTTTATGCTCACATTTCGAGCAATTCTCACTATATCCTCCTCCTCCGTTTTTTATGGTCGTCAATGTTTACCACCTTCATAATTATCGGAAGATGAATTTCCACTAAGCCTACCTTCCATTTATCTCTTTCTAATCGTAACCTTTGAAGTAATTTGGTTCGAAAGTGAGGCACCGGAACTGTTACTAAGAAGAGTCAGGTAAAACTCA
Organism: Tanypteryx hageni; assembly: GCA_028673005.1. NCBI lineage: Eukaryota > Metazoa > Arthropoda > Insecta > Odonata > Petaluridae > Tanypteryx > Tanypteryx hageni. The sequence goes on along the minus strand of JAJPWW010000396.1, from coordinate 24,902 downwards.
TCCATTATAATCGTTTCACCAAAGACAGTGGTGTGCTGGAGCCGGCTCGCACCGGTTCGCGCGAGCCGGTTGTTAAATTTTCAAGAATTTTGCGAGCCGGTTGTTAAACACGGCAATGATTATAAACATAAAGTATGAAAATATACAATTAAATAAATTATATTAAAACAAAGGTATTAAAAACTCAAAACTCAGCACTTCCTAATTATTTTATTTTACTGCAATTTACTATTATCTACCCAGATAGCACGAAAATTTTCGCATCCAGCGACAAGGATTGATGATTTGGATACAAAGCATCCCATATTAAACGAGCGAGAAGAAAAAAATTTCGAACCTAAGGAAGCAGCGTCTATGTCCGCTCTTTCCCATGCTTCAAGCGTGTGCGACACACCGTCTGCGTCCGAAATTTTTATTATGTTTTCTTATCGCTACGGCTCTGACTCATGTGCTTTCAGAGAGTGAATATGTAAGCCAAGTGAAGCATCAATAATCTTAGACAGGGATTACGACTCTGTTGAGGAGTTTCTAAATAGTCTCGACCAAAACGAAAAAATACACTTTTTAGAAACCGTGCAAAAGTTAATAGGCAGTCCAAAGGTGATGATAGAAGTACCAAATCATAAACCAGCGTTAATCTCGACTGCAACATATAATTCCATTGAAGATCTTATTGACAAATTGAATATTGACCTTGATGCGAAGAGGAAACTCTTAAATATGAGTAAAACGAACGTTTTTGTAGAAATAGTGAAAGGTATAACAATTACCGTTCCAGCTGGTAAATATTCATCCTTCTTAGATTTGTTCCAAATAATTGATAGGGCACACAACTTTCAGAAAGATTTTACTAAAAACGCAGTAGCTAATCAATCAATTGTCAAAATTTTATAACACCAACCTACCTAATCGTCGTAGAGAGAAGAGATATTTAACAGAAGAAAATAATGAAATTTTTGTCTACACAGATATTATTAAACCTCAGTTTGTAGGCAATTCACTCACTCGATGCTTACGAATAGTGAATGTAGCTTATACAACCCGTCACTTTTTCAATCCGATTTATTACTTTCCTGTGGAACGAAGCGAAATTGAAAACGTTGAAATATTTCTGGCTGATAAACATGGGATACAATATCCTTTTATGGGTGGGTCAAAACTGTCGTATTTAGTTTTACCATAGAGTAATAATATATATAGAGACCGCCTACCGGCTGCGCAGTGGAGTGAAAGTTGCTCCAACATCTATCAGCGCTCGAGTCATGTGACTGCTGGCAAAAGACCGTGCCAGTACATTGAGAGCGCTACATTTTTGCGGCTTTTGAAAGTAATAGTCATGTTTAATTGAATCACTAGTTGCATTTTCTTATGATCATTAACAAATATAATCATATATCTATTTTTAAATATAATATTGTAGCGATGTAGTTCGTCGTAATGTCGCCTCATCATGCGGTATCCGCTAAGCACGACACGTGTATTTTTCATTTGCATTTAAAAATTATGTACATTGATCGTACGAATTCGGGGCTTGAACCGTAGTAGGTCTAAAGGAATATAAAATAATTTTCCTACCGTCGATTTTTGAATATGTGACGATTAGGGTAACAAATTCGTTTTGGGCGAGAAAATTTGACGGTTTTTAGGTGAAAATATGTTGTCGTCCAGGGTAAGCCCAGTCAAAAGTATAAAGACCATAATTTTCAAGTGATTTATTTTATGGAACTTTTAAAATGAATCAGTATTTATTAAGCAAAAATCCCTTTCTGCTTTAATTTTATTTTTTAACTAAGTTAGACGTAATCTAGTATTATTTTTGCGTCTTATAATTTTAAATGTTTCAAATTGTAGAGGAATTTTTGTGATTCTATCACATTGACAACATTTTTCCATCATTAAGAGCAATCACTATCTCCATGAGATCAATAACAGGAAAAAAACTTTTGGTTTGTCTTGAATTCATGCTGATTTTAATAAAATTTAAAATACAAATGAATAATATGCTACAGTCATTCCCATGTTATTGAAGTGATGATAAAGTTCTGGAATCGAATGCAGACCATTATCATACCTGGTGATTATTCGAATCTCCTTTTGGCATCACGCTGACAGAACACAAAGAATGGTTAACAGAATAACTGCTTTTCAGTTATTTGTGTTATACAAACAGTAACCTAGAACAATTTTACACTAAGTGTATAGGATGCAGCATACATTGCCACTATATTAGAAAATGACCAATATTACATTGTGAGAGTTATTTTTATTTTTTTAAATAGCCAAAGCCTAATACAAAAGTGTACAAATAATAATAATTTATTGGTCCAAAGATCAAAGTACATCAATATAGGACAAGTCAGAACAAAGAAGACAGTGCATAGTAAAAAAAAATTCTTTTTTATTTTATTTTAAATATACACGGCAATCACCATTTTTTACATTAGATGACAAATAGTAATAGTATAATGAAATACATAAAAGAAAAAATAATAGCTATATAATTACTGTTGTTAAAAAGATAGACAATAATAAAGATAGACGCTTTCCTTGCTTTCCGGGGTGATACCATATCTTCCTCAGAGAAATCCCCAATGTACCTTGAAAAAATATTAACCTCATTCTAAAAAACCATCATTGATTTATAAACTACATTTGAAACAACGGGAAGAGGATGAAATTGGTACTTACCGGTACATTTTTCGCTTTCCATTGGACGTTGTTAAGGTGGTATTTATATTAGAAATGCCTATTTGTGAGGAGGTCATGGGCATATCACTAACAGGTACTGTGATATCTTCCCGGTCTGCACCAGCTGAGGAAGTAAATATGTAGGAAAGATAAATTAATTTGAAATATGTAAACACATAGTTAATGGAACACAAGTAATGAAGCATCTTACCATGAAGTAGAAGGACTTACGTCGATACTCGATGTCCTTTCTTTAGGGAGCTTTCGTTTCAGTTGCTTAGGAAGAAGATGTTCGGGAAAATCGAAAATTGTTGGCACAGCATCTGTTTTTAACCAAGTACCACCAAATTTCTCTCGGTCAAAACAATCTTCTGTAAAGTATTTGGAACACAGTCTAGATCTTACTGTTGGTACAAAGTTTTCTCGTCTCAAATTCACAGTCCACACTTTCCTCCTACATTCATCTTTAGGAAAGCTACAATAAAAATCAACATCAACGATATGGTTAACTATTATTGAAGATAAATATGTTCCCGTTTTTTAAAGGATAACTTCTGCGTCGGAGATTAGAGCTTTATTACTATGCCCTTTGAGCAAAATTTTACCAACACACAGAATTATCTACTTCCATACCATGGGGATGTGTTCCCTGTATAATTTATCGAATTAAAGAATACGATTTTATTTAGATGTATAGCTACTAAAAATCAAATTGCAAATATAAACCTCACCTAAACAATAATATAAAAGCCAACAATAAGCAACAATAATTTCTTCCTTGATAAAGGCAAGTTACATAAATATATTTACATTTTAACAGTACTTAAGTTATTCCGGTAACATATTGAAATCCATAAAGCCACTACTAAATAAACTTTCCAATTATTTGCCTCCAAGTTATTAAAATGTTTTTAATTTCTTTATGCATAACAAATTCATTCAAGTAAGTAACATTTCTCAACGACACACACCGCAGTATTACGTACCTATGGAATGTTAGCAGTCCTCCTTTAACAAATCTTTCTTTGCAGTTGTATGCACAACACGAAACAACCATTGTGATTGTGATTAAATAATCAAATACACAAAAATTTGCTTAATAAAATAACCACGCCAGCATACGCACATACGTACAAGCGAAACGCTACAGAAGCTTGCCAAGCGTCACGTGATCACCGGCTTCCAATGTTGGAGCACATGCGCAGTAGACCATTCTCTCTCTATGTATATTATTACTCTATGAGTTTTACACTTTATAAAGTGATAACATTCTAAAAATGGCTCATTACAGTTTCGAAATGGCGGAACGACGCTGTGAAAGATATTATCTCAACCAAATTGGAGGAGAAATAGGCCCTATTTATCGTGCTGGTTTCAAGAACCAAAGAGGGAGAGGGTTAGGAAGTATTTTAGGGGGGGCTCCGGCGTTTCTTTAAACCTCTAGTTCATAGCGGGCTCAAAACGTAGGTAAAGAGGCTATAAGTGCCGGAATCGGGGCATTAAGCGATATCGGGACAAAACCCGTAAAGGAAATATTACGTTCACGTCTAAGTGAAGCAGGTTCAAACTTGAAGATGAAAGCAGCAGAAAACATTAAAACTATGAGTGGATCTGGGTTACGCATTATCACTAGAGGTCGTAAAAGAGGAATAAAACGGAAGGGAAAAGTAATAAAACGTTATTCGAAAAGGAGAAGGCTAAGCGTTAACAAGCATTCGGATATATTCTCACAATAATGGAGGTAATTCCCATTGCTTTAGCTATTTTTCAACGCGATAATGTACAATCAGCCATATTAGGAACTCGTGTTATCCCACACAAACCACTTGCAGCTTTACCTGGGGCATCAGCAGTGGAGTTTCTGGTGAAAGGTTCCGGGGAATCCTACATAGATTTAAGTGGAATTACCTTAAACCTCAAACTTAAATTGTGTAAGGCAGATGGTACGAATTATGATAACGCAGTCGCAGACGGAGATCAACCAGGCGTAGTTAATAATATACTACATTCGATTTTTGACCAATGTAATGTTTGATTCAATGGTGTACAAGTTACGCCATCGGAAGATGATTATCATGACCGTAGTTATTTGGAAACTCTCTTAAATTACGGTCGCGATGCTGCAAGGACACACTTGGTATGTAATGGTTGGGTTTTGGATAGTGGTGTCGATATTAATTCTATGGGATCAACAAATGAAGGATTTCTTATAAGAAAAGAATGGTTTAAAAACAGTCGAATCGTGGAAGTAGAAGGTAGACTTCATGTAGATGTGTTAAATCAATCGAAATATTTACTGCCTAAGATCGATATTGGTATTAAGCTATCTTTAGCAAAACCTAGTTTTTTTATTAAAGAAAAAAAAATACGCATACATTCTTAAGATATTGGATGCTATTCTACATGCACCACATGTTAACCTCAATCCTTCTATTTCATTAGCTAACAATGCGGCTTTATTAAAAGGTAATGCGATATATCCTTACAAGCGTGTGGAACTCAAGACATTTACTATAGCCTCTGGAGCACAGTCAATAAATTTAGATAATGTTATTATCGAGAAAATGGCGAACACATTAATCTTTGCTGTGGTTGATAATGACGCTTACATTGGTGAGAGACAAAAAAATCCATTTGCATTTTTTCATTACAGTCTGACTAATTTCTCATTATTCAGGAACGGTGTCAAAATTCCTCCTCAAAGTTTATCTACAGATTTCACCCATTACAATATTTGTACTCGAGCGTATCGCTCCCTATATTCTGGTTTAGGCTACTATCACAGTGACAGAGGAAATCAAATAACAAAAGAAATGTTTATGCATGAATTTCTTGTTTTAGCTTTTGACATAACACCAGATAATTCGAGGCATGAGGATCACATTAGCTTGACGGATCACGGATATATTAGACTTGATGCTAAATTTGAAAAACCCCTTACTAAGACAGTAACATGCATAGTGTACGTAGAATACGATGCTTCTTTGGAAATTGATAAAACCAGAAATGTGATCGTCAACTTTTCATAACGATGAATACCGCCCAAATTAACGCGCTCTTAAAGAAATACTTTCGGACAAGAAAGCATTATCATGGAGTTTTTCCTTCGGATAAATTACCGAAAAGACCGAAATTAGGCCTTTATGTAATAAATTTAGATCCTTCTTATTTGGCAGGTAGCCATTGGGTTGCGGTACATATTATAAATAAATTTCAGGCAGAATATTTTGATTCATACGGTTATCCACCTTTCATCCAACCCATATCGACATTTTTAGAACCATTTAGTATAATCGTTCAAAATAATGTTAGACTCCAAAACTATCGCTCTGATCTTTGTGGAGAATTTTGCTGTCTCTATGTACTTCATAAATCCACCAGTAAAACCCTCACCCAATTCCACGACCTCTTTTACCTCCATCGTCCTGACCTAAACGACTGCCGAGTCGTACAGCTCTTCAATCAGAACTTTGGAAAAATAAGAAGAGGGTAGCGCTGTCATTCAAAATCCCAAGGATGCTGTTCCAGAGTCGCCGCCTTATCGCGCCCTTTGTAAACAAGTACACAAAGGAAGACGTGATCAGTCATCATGACGCAGCCCGTGAGTGAATACGTCTCGGGGCAGAAGCGGCGAATGATAGACGAAGAGGAAGACTGCGATTTGGCACATTCCGCAAAACGACAGAGGGGAGAGGAAACGCCGTCGATACTGAAACGACTGTTGGTGAAAGAAGAAGAAGAAAGCAGCGATTTGGTACCTTCCTCAGTACTTCTCCCAAAACGACAGCGGGGGGAGCAACCATCATCACGGCGAATACAGCGACGATTGGTGGAAGACGGCACCCTGAAACTCCCACCCCCTCCAAGCAGACCTATTCATCCTAGAGTAGCCAAGAGAAAAAATTGGAAAGACATTTTCGCACCACCGACTTGGCCAACCATTCCACCATCTTTGGAAAAGACACCGCGACGTCCATCAAAAAAGATCAATTTAGAACCGTTTTTATTGAACACTTGTTATTGCTTAAACGATAGTGGGACAAAGTGGATTTGTGTTGGTCGGCAGCCTTTTGAAGTGCGAGTGAAATTCGTGAATGTGAACAAGGGATCAGTTTCTTTGAGTGCTTCTCAGTGGTATGATATCATTGAACGACCGCAAGACATAACAGATTATTTTCTTTCGGGAGTGAAACCTTCCTTCTCCAAATCCCCATTTAAATTTGCAACTGATTTTGGGGTTAGACACGTAAATATTAAAGACGATTCCTTGATCGCCTTAAATGCTGATGAATGGAATCGACTTTTGACATTTATTAAACCTTTGGATTATATAGTTAACCTCCTCATAGCTGAACTTCCCCATATTAATAAATATTTTAACGAATTTCAAATTCATGGTGATGTTTTCACCATTATTCCACCTTCAAATGGTAAAGTAGACTATGAGAGATTAAAGCTTGAAATCCGAGCATTTTCCTCATACCTCTTAGAGGGACGGTCCCTGGCACAAGGTAACTCTTCGTAGACCTACCTCCAAGACGATGGCATGTCGAAAATGCATTGTTGATTTTCAAGCTGCTTACGACTGCAATAGTGATCGTAAGAAAAATAAAACATACATTATTAGAGAATTATCCATTATCGACCTCGAAAATACCCGGCATCAGTCGTGCTTTTTCAAGTGTCCGATGTGGTATGTCTCGACCAGAGTAAACAGGTGGCTTATTAAAAATTTTCCTGGTATTAAGGAAACCTATGGTGACATTGAATATGATCAACTTGAAGTTATCCTCAAAAAATATACTGCAGACTTTGATTTCGTTTTTGCCCAAGGTTTACAAAAATACAGATTCCTCCAAAGCATTTTAGGCGATCGAGTGATTGACTTAAAACTATTTGGTTGTCCTTCATTTAATACACTACCTCACAATGATGTGTGTTGTTTACTACCTATTCATGAATATTCTTTATTCAAGTGTTCTTCGAGAAACTGTGAAAAACTGAAACAGTGGACCATGTTAAACATCAGTCACATAAACTCGAACATTTGTAAATATAAGAGTGTATTTCCAAAAGATAAATAAAACTTGTTCAAACCCGTCTGATCTCGTTTTATTCATATTCCCGCAATGCGAATTTCCGCAAAAGGTTCCCGGCAATAGATGGCGGAGTGGGATGCGTAAAAGGTTCTCGTTCTCCAGGCGGGACGACGGAGGAGGGGAGCTAATGTTATAAGATCGATAACTGGAATGGGGACTTTCCGCCATAAATTTATTTTCGATAGTCTTTTTAGAGCCATAAATTTCACAACGTCGCGCCCATTTTCGATCGTCTTTTCAGAGAGAGAAAACCCATTTTCCCGCGCCATAAATTTGACAACATCGCTTTCCCGCCAAAAATTTTCGACCAATCACAATTTACCGCCAATATGAACGAACCAATCATAGATTTACGGTAGTCATTTGTTTGGTCACGTGACCTAATTTCGATCGTCTTTTTTTTTCAAAACGTCGGATTGCGCAATGGGTGTAATGGGCGCAATGTGTGCAATGGGCGCAAGGGGCGCAATGGGTGCAATGGGCGCAATGGGTGCAAGGAGCGCAATGGGAGCAAGGGGCGCATCGCACACGGCCGGCGACATATAAGGGGCGGCACTTAGGGGCGGGCAATGATATATCCTAATTTTGTCTTTTTCCATCTCCTAGATATCAACGCATATACTTTAGTAATACTAGATTAAAAAATCATTTATCATTTTTACTTATTAACCAGATTATTTTCTTCTTACACATCTTAAAATAAATAACTTGCCCGAGGACGGGAACAGTTATCCGGCAAGCTCCTCTCTCGGAGGAAGAGCGAATTTTTAGACCTAAATACGTTCGCGACCAGGACCGTGGGGATTGTCGAGGCCGCGAATCGACCGCCCAAGGCGCCCTTCCAGAGGGTGCGCCAAATTTTGAAGCAATGCGCCGAAAATCAGGGGCGCTTGGAAAGTTGAGGATGGTTTACCGATTTTTAGTTTGCTTTAATACATCGTAGGTGAGCTGATTAAATTATATCTTGGTTAATTTTGAAACTTTCTTTTATGGAAGATTTTCACACGTGCAAAATAAAGGACGCGGATAAACATTTAACAATGAGAAGTGAAAACCTAAGGAAGAGAAGGATGATGACCGAGGGAACTTTCCCCCCGTGCACGGCCGAAGTCCGCGCATGTTCTTATGAATGCGACAGACCTATAATGAAAATATAGATTATTGTTAGAGAGCGGTCTTCCCCACCAGTAGATACGTCTTCACCAAGACTGGATGTAGAAAAACATTAAAAAGGAATCGATCCAGAAAAAGACATTGGCGTTGAAGTGAACAACGATCCAAGATCATGGGTCGACTTTTGACCAGAGAAACCAGAATGTCCTTTACTGAAGTAGGTTCAATTCGAGTTCATGACAACGTTTTTCCGAAGGATGAATTTTGCAGGAATTTTCTTCAAGTACACGAGGGTGAGGTTCCTTATACCACCGCGTAAGTTCGAATTCGCGCAATTTGGGGTTCCCCTATAAAAACTATTGTACATATACTAAGGTAAAATTACGCGAACTCCTATAAACCATGTACGAATGCATATAAATTTTATTTGTGTAAATTAAATGTGCATAAATCTTAAATAAAGTATAAATTTTAAGTAGTAGTAGATGCGCGAGCCTTTCCGCTGGAGGGGAAGAAGAAAAGAGAGGGAGGAACACGAAGGAGGAATTCAACATCATAGCAGGTTCGGTGTAAGTATGAATCAGGTGTCAGTCGCGTATGAGCGGTGTCGCGTAATCTGAGTTCGCGACCTTTGAGAACCTACTGTATCTTATTATCAAAAGGTTAAAAATAACGGTGAAAAAATACACCGGAACTGGCTTATATATTCTAAAGTAAAAAATTCTGTTTTCTGCTTTTGCTGTAATCCTTTTCAAAAAGATTCGAGTAATTTCAGCGATTCAAGTGGATTTAGTGATTAGAAGAATTTGTCTGGCATGAGAGAAGTGTTTTTCATATAAAATGTTACAAATCATGGGTAGATCTCGTTACATCCTTGAAAAATTAATCTACAGTTGATTCAGTCAGTGAAATTTTAATTAAATTGGAAAAAAGTGATGACTGCCAGTTATAGAGCGAATAATATACAGGCATAACTCCATTAACGTAACCTCTGGCAACGAAGCTCCTTTTTTACGAAGTCAGCACTTTACTCCGAAATCTTACCCGGAATGTATTTAAAATACGCGAAAGAAAACAAAGATTCTTATTGTTATAACGAACTTTGAGTGATTTTCTTGCAGCTTAAAGTTGTGAATCTTATGAAGAACGATAAAACAACACATTTTTTAACGAAATACGAAAAATAATCTAAAAAACGGAATAAATGGTATTTTAATGCAACTTTTAATGCTGTTTCGGGCGGCGAAATTATGGAGGTTACTTTGAGGCTATCTTTAGTGAGAGACAGAGTATTTCGGGAAAAGAGAGAGAGAGAGAGAGAGAAAATGCCCCATTAAAATCCCTGCTGCCCAGACTTGGTGAGACACGGTATATGTCGTCGCATGTATGTACAGGTGTCTCCAAATGCTCTATTCGCCGTAGACAGTTTCAAGGGTCTCAAGTGTCTTGGGATTATATTACGTATTTCTTCCTTTATCAAAGGAAAATATCGTTCGCTTTTAGTTTTGTCTCGTAGTGAGCATTGCTTTCGAATGTTCTCAGACGCCTTTTACGAAGTGTTTTTACATTCCTCTAAAGGTATACTTGGAATGTAAATCCGTATTTTAGGATTTAATTAAATGAATTTAACGATAATCCTAATGTTAGCCAAACAACCATTGAGTGGTAGTGATTCTAATGCTCTTAAGAAGAAACGAAAATCCATCTCACTCGCTGAGAAATTGCAAGTGATACGACGAGTAGAGGCAGACAGGCAGACAATCTACCCTTGATGCATTCCTTAAGAATAATTCGTGTACTTCACAGCTCCAAGATCCAAGTCCATCAACCCGGGATCCCAGCACTACTAACCCCACAGTAAGGTCCGCAATTCACCGTTGCCAAGTTAAGGCGAAGACGTTGGTAATTAGGGATTGAAAATTTACCGACTTTTTCAATTACCGGTATTTCGGTAGATGTTTTCATAAATACCGGTTTGCCTGCGATTTATCGGTAACATTCGACATTTTCAAAAAATTATAAATTTTAAAATAAAACGATAAATATAAATTTAAAAAAAATTATTTCAAGATAAGTACCTTAAGAAAAACACAAAAAAAACTTTAAACAAAATCGTAAATAAACCTTTGATTAAATAAACTCGAAAGACTAAAGTACTTGGGGGAAAACACAACATAAACTTTAAGCAAAAATCGTAAATATACCTTCGATTATAAACTTTAAAGATAAGTACTTTAAGGAAAACACAACATAAACTTTAAACAAAAATCGTAAATAAACCTTTTATTATAAACATGAAATAAACTCTAGAATTTTATTTTGAAACAAAAGTTATTGCCGCTGATTCTATTTTATTTGTTGTCTCTTTGGTTGTTAAAATAGGCGCGCAGAAAACATAATTTATCCAGACTTTGGTCTCCTAACTGCGACCTTAAGGTGTGTAAATAAATGTTTGTTCATATTAATAAAAGTATGACGTGTAATGATTTTTTAAATATTTTATTTTAGTATGTTAAAGTGTGCCTAATCAATTTTAATATCTATACTATCTCTTTATTGAACATAAAAATTATTATTTAGATGTTTAGGTCTATTTAAAAATATATTTTACAAAGATAATCAACAGTTAAAATTATTAAAACATACATTAAATACGTTCTTCTTTTACCGAATTACCGGTAGAAAATACATAATTACCGGAAAATTTAGTAAAGGATTTTTGCGCCATTTACCGGTAAACCGATAAACCGGTTTACCGGTATTGCAATCCCTATTAGTAATTGTAATAATTTAAGGAGGTTGCCCAAAAATTCAGTTAGCATAGATTTGCTTGAAAACTTCTATATCGCTTCCTTAAACTATTCTTTATCAATTTAGCTAGAAAAAATAATGTCCTTCCGAATTAGTTTTTTTTTGTAAATTGCAATTGAAAGACGGAAAGATTCATATGTTCTGTTATGCAGTTATGGCCGAAAAGACCAATTAGGACGGAAAAGAATTTTTAAATTTACAAAAATAATAAAAATATTTCCAGAAATATGATATATTATAAAATAATATTTAAGCTATCTGCCAACGTAAACAAAATAGCACCATACGGAACTTATTTTAGAGAAATTTATTAATTTATATGTATAAAACGATGACTTTTTATGAAATGAAGCACACTAGCGCCACTTACAATTGAAAACTTGGCAACGTTGCACCTTTCGTCTACTGAATATATTCTTTTAATTTACACGAAAACTACTAGTCTTATCATCAGTTCGAGATACTAATTTATATATATATATATAACTCTCATACACGAACTCAATCATTCCCCAAACTCCACAGCTGATCTGGACGCCATTTTCCGTGGAGCTGCAGAGGATATCGCAGCAAACCGATACAGACTCATACGCAAACTTTCCCTTATGTGCGTCCGGCACCTCCAGCTCGGCCTACCTCTCCCTTCTTCCCAGCTGGTAAGTCCGACATCCCCCCTCCCCCGCCTCTCCTCGCTCAAAAACCCTCCTTGGCCGACCTTTTGGGGATCCTCACTCCACCCCCACTACACTCTCTCAGGAGGTCTCCCTTTGTTTCAACCCGCGAACCAAGGATGCATCCCAATTCTCCGCAGGACCCCAACCCCACGCATACCGCAAACCCCCCCCAGCCAGATGACGTCCTGAACCTTTCCTCTCATGCTCTTAACCCCGCCGAGAATGCCCTCCTTTCCCTCGGCCTCTCCTTCTGCCCCACCATAAAAATTGACCATTTTTGTCTCCTTGCCGACATACAAGCCTTCATACGCTTACTCCGCCTCAAACCCACATCTGACACCTCATCTTCCCCCGAGATGAAATGCTTGCAGTATGCAAGCACCAAATACTAGTAACATAGAACATACTAGTAGTTTGTGCTTGCATACTGCAAGCATTTCATCTCACATTAAAAGAACATTCATTTTTCAGACAGAAATTTCAACATTACAAATAGTCTTTTAATTCTAAAGATTTCATTTCTGCAGCGATTTTCGTTTTTCCCACATGTAAGAATAATAGTTTAAAACAATCTCCAAATGTCGCAATTTTAAAAATTTTACACTTTCTTCATTATAAGGTTCTAATGTTACACATTTTAGCCAAATTTTAAAGTTCTAGCACTTCTAGAAATAAAATAATATTTTTCTAATTGTTTAAATTTAAATAATTTTTAACGGCCGCCGCAAAACATATATGGTAAAATTGAAATGTTTATTTGTGCAAATTTACTATACTGTAAATAATTTGAAAATTTCAGCTTCCTAGCTCTTCCCAATGCGTTCATTGCGCCCATTGAACCCATTGCACTCATTGCGCCCATACGCCCCTTGCACCCATTGAACCCATTGCGCCCCTTGCACCCATTGCGCCCATTGTGCCCCTTGCACCCATTGCGCCCCTAGCACCCATTGCGCCCATTGCGCCCCTTGCACCCATTGCGCCCATTGCGCCCCTTGCACCCATTGCGCCCCTTGCACCCATTGCGCCCCTTGTACCCATTGCGCCCATATCACCCATTGCGCCCATATCACCTATTGCGCCCATATCACCCCTTGCGTCCATTGCGCCCATATCACCCATTGCGCCCATTGCACCAATTGCACCAACTGCTACGCTGGTGGGAGAATAATGAAGCAAAGTTTCTCCCGCTGTCGCGTGTGACAAGACATATGGTACCTGTTCCAGCCACAAGCTCAAGTGGCGAATGAAACTTTAGCTTAGCAGGCTGCGTAGTGCAAGGGCATCGAACAATAATGAGTAGTGATAGCGTCGATTCCCTCTTGTTCCTCCATAGTAACTTGTATTAAAAGCAGGAAGGCGCGCAAGATGTACATTGTGATCGGGGAAAACGTTATATTTCAGTGAGTATATTTTCTGGTAATTGTGTTGTATAGACTGCGAATTAGGTAAAATGTTTAACTAATTCTGCACTGTACAATTAATAATGTATATTTATATCATGATGGAGGAAAAGGAGAAAACGTCTGGCTCAACTGGGAATCGAATTTTCACTCAGCGAAAGTACAACTTTTGCTCTCTTTGTTCCTTTGCCCTAATTTTTGTACGAACATATTGCTTTCTTTTTCTTTTGTAATCTCTAAAGCTGCTCTTATTTAGCAGTATTTTATATCTGTTTCAAATATTTTTTCATAAATTCCACATAATTACTTTTCTAAGTTTAATTTTTATATTTTTGAAATATATCGTAAGCTAAGTTAATGAAAAATTGTATAAAAAAGAGAATCGTTTAGTATATATTTTGCTAAAAGTGCACGATCGGGACGAATTCAGGCCCATTTAAAAAATTTCGGGCCTCGGGCCGGTCTTGGGAGCGTAAATTGTGGTCAAGTCTCGGGCCGGGCCGGACTTCTGCTCATTTATGAACAGGCCGGGTCGGGCCTGGGCCAGAAATTTCGGCCCGTGCAGACATCTACTCCGCACTCTCAGTTTTTCCAACAGTTTTAACCGTACGGTTAAGTCGGTTTTATCCCGTACGGTTAAAAATTGTACGGGTAAACCGGAGGATGTGGAGGACAAATCTGGAAGAATTGATTGGAACGAACGAAATCTGCCACCGCTTGATTTTTGCACAGTGTACGGGCAAGTCTGCCAGTGTGGAGCGTTTTCGTTCCAAAACCCTAAAGTTTTCTCAAGTCGTGGTGTGTTGCATAAAGTCACATTGCCGATATACTATTCAAATTTCTAAATTTCGACGCTGTTTTGAAGTTTAAACAATACCTTGGTTGCGATGAATAATACGACGGTAACGGAAATAAACAAATTATCCACATATTCACGAAATTCCGACGCTGTTTTGAAGTTTAAACAATACCTTGGTTGCGATGAATAATACGACTATAACGAAAACGAATAAGTTATCGAGGTTGCGCGCTCTGCAAGACATCCCCGAAAGTGGCATTCGGCTGCAATTTTCTCTCGTCTTATTAGTAATTTGTCGACCTCCGTCACGGTGATAAATGGGATTCACTCAATAAAGGAACGAGATACTCGTTCGAAATTTGGAAGAAATGCTTGATTTACATATTTTAAGGTGATGACGAAAAAAGTCTCGAGGAAAGTCCTGGGTTCGACATTTCCATTTCCCGTAAAATAACACGTAATAATCGACTTTTCGACGTGCAGGATTTTATTCTTTTGAGATTAAAATTAGAAAGAATTAACTTACGATCTGCGGATCTGAACCCTTTTGAAAAAATAATTATATGAATTATATCGTACGCGAAATTAAAGTCGAAATTATGTGGCCTCGCGGACTGTTTTGTGGCAAATGTAGCCCTCTACCCGAATATTTTTTAAATATACAGCTTACACATCATATATGAGCTAGGGAGAGAAATTTATGGTTTTTCATTGTTGCTTGACGGATACGGATGCAATTTAACGAGATACGAGTATAAGTTTATTAAAGTATTTATGTAAACTGGAAGTTATAATTGACGGAGAGTGAGGATCCGCCCGCGATAATCACGTCCGACTCAACCGTACGGATCAAACTGGGAAGGAAACCGAAAGTGCGGAGGCGACCTCGGTGTGCGAGGAAAACGCACAGACTTAACCGTACGGTTAAAACTGTCTCATTCCAAGAAAAAGAGAGAAGAGAGGTGGGGGGTGGGGGTAAACACGAAAAGGGCGTGGCATCGGGAGAAGGGTATGAAGCTAATTATTTACAGTATGTTGTCGCAAGGCAGAAAAGTTTGCCGTGGGAATGGTCACATAAGTATATGCACTATCCACACATCTGGTGTTCAAATGTTTCACGCCAGAATTTTCTCTACATCTCCGTCAGTCTGTTACTCCGTTGCTTTTTAGTGACATTTAGTTGAAAATTATATAGTGCTACAACAAATTATTAGTTTGGATAAATAGTGAGAAAATCAAGAAAAATACATGTTTCGCTCTCTTTATGCGGGGGTTGCGTTTCAGGAAAGTGACGCAACAATTAACAATGTATAAGAATAATTATTTATACAGTGCATTTTTTCAGCCATTAAGTTGTACAAATCAAAGTACGAGATAATTTCAATTGCCCGTAGCTCTGTAACAAATGAGAATCGGACCCATGTTCATATGACATTTTTTACTCAAAATCACTTAAGGAATAAGATCCCGAAGTTATGATATAAAGTCGCTGGACACCTTGTATGTACCTATATATGCAAAATGCTATATACAGACTTGAACATTTAAAGAATTAACATTAGTAAAAAGAAAATTATAATTTTATATTTCTGAAATTCATTATCGCAAATTTTTGTATTAATTTATCTAAATTTAAAGTAATCTAACCTTTGCTGAAATATGGACGATCGAAGATAAGTTTGCATTGATACAACTTTAGCATATTTTAATAACTTATCAGTTTTATTTTTAAAAGAATCAGAATATCTATCATCTTTGTATATATTTAAGGCGTATAATTATTGTTGCTAAAATTTAGTGCGTAGCAGGACCGGCGAAACACGGTCAGCGAGGCCTGCATAGCAGGCGACCGCTGCCCTTTGGTGGGCGCCGAAATGCAGGCAAACTTAAGAATGAAGAAAATAAAACAATTGAGAAATGAAAAAATGTTAATTAATCATTATTTTAAAATAAATACGGAAATTAAGCAATTAAATAAAAAACGTAAATTCAAAAAAGTTATAGATAACGTATTTTATTAGCGCTACGTGTTACACGACTGCATTCAGAAATAAATATGTATCGCTGTTCATAAGGACAACTAATGTGGTGCGATTGCTCATGCAGTCAGTTTTAAGGCAGAGCTTCTCAACCAGTGTGCCGCGAGGAGGCCCTTGGTGTGCCGACGCAAATTCCGAGAGTTTCTGATTTTAACTGCAGCATGTCCAAGCATAAAAGTTCTCTTAAATTTTGTTTCGACTATCATATTGGTAGTATATTACCCTAATAAATATATACACAGTGAAACAAGTTGTATATTAATATGTATATTACATATATCGTATTCGCCGAGAATCTTTATAGTCTTGGTTTTTCTTATAAGAAAACTGATGCCTTCCCTGTTCTTACGAAGTACCATTTTCTCACGTTGCGCTGAGTGCAAATGAAATTAATACTTAGTTGAATGTTACACAAAACACTCGACAGAGTATTCATTTCACTTCCTCTCCGCCCTTTAATTTGATAGAAGAACCTCACCGATGACGTCAATCAGATACACAAAACACACACTAAGTATTAATTTCATTTCCTCTCCACCCCTTAATTTAATATTTAACAGTCGGGGGAAGGAGTTTTTCCGAGTTTTTCCTACGATTTTCTTCCTGTAACTTCTTTATGAGTATCTAAGACTCTTTGTGGCTAAAAAATAACACAATATTGAGAAGCAATGGTGACGCCGACGAGATTCTTGGCGCCTTAAATCAATTACATCGACGGTTCGCACGTCGCAGTGACACTTTTGCATCGTAGCCTTTATAACGACAGTGTGTTTGAGCATGTGTTTTGCACACTTACAAGTTTTAACTTTGTGTAATGTTTAACGTGCAGTGATTGCCAGTTATTGTTTTTGATAAGTTTGGTTGACTTTCTTGTTTTATTATTATCATCGTTACATTTTGCAAAATGTAACTCAAATATGAAAAATACAGGTTTGTGCAAAAATAGTTTCTTGATTTTTTTGTTTATAACATTTAAGTAAATGACAAGAAAAACAAATATAAACTAATAAATTAATTATAATATAATTATATTTTATTTGCGTTATTTTGAAATATTACATCTTGCTGCGCTGCGCAAGAATTTATTCTTGCTTTTCCAACATTTTATCCATAATACTTCTATAAGTAAAATAATATTTTTCTAATTGTTTAAATTTAAATAATTTTTAACGGCCGCCGCATGTCATATATGGTAAAATTGAAATGTAAATTTATGCAAATTCAATACTCTGTATATAATTCGAAAATTTCAGCTTCCTAGCTCATCCCGTAGTACCTAAACAGTTATCCATTTGTTTAAATTTTAAGAATTTTTAACTGCCAAAGAAATTAAAATATCAAAATTTTTATAATCCCTATTTCGTTTTTTTAAGAATTCTATTTTTTTTTAATTTCAGCTCCGTGGCACATTCGGAAATGCCCAAACCCTGAAAATTTGTCTAAAAAAATGCGAATTTTTAGCGGCCGCATTGCTGCACTTTTTCAAAATTTTCGTTTTTTCTAGTCGGTTTTGCACAAAATCCTACCTAAGAAAAAAATTTCGAATCTCCAGCACATCTGGAAGTGCCTAAACATTAGTATCCTCCTGTTATCTATTATATATCGACGACTCTTACAGAGGAGGATATAACATACTAGTAGAAGGTGCTTGCATACTGGTAACATTAAATCTCGCCTTGAATAAACCATTAATTTTTCAGAGAGATATTTCATCATGAGAAATATTTCTTTAATTCTAAAGATTTCTCTTCTGGATGGGATTTTGTTTTTTCATTATGGAACATTAATGTAGTAAAACAATCACTAATTTATGCAGTTTTCGAAACATTATACTTCTCCCACATTGAGTTAATAATGACATACATTTCTGCCAAATTTTAAATTTATAGTACAATTAGAACTGAAATAACATTTATCTAGTTGTTTAAAATTAAATAATTTTTAACGGCCAAAATAACAATTTTATGAATAAATTGAAATGTTTATTCGTTAACATAGACTAACCTTTAAATAATTTCAAAATTTCAGATTCCTAACTCACGGCGTAGTTTCTAAGCATCCACCTAATTGTTAAAAATTTAAGAATTTTTAACTGACAAACAAATAAAAATATCAAAATTTCTATAATTCCTATTTCGTTTTTTTACAATTACTACTTCTAAAAAAAATTTTAGTTCCATAGCACATTCGAAAATGCCTAAACCCTGAAAATTTGTTTAAACAATAGCGAATTTTTAGCAACCGCACTGTTGCACTTTTTCAAGATTTTCGTTTTTCTAGTCGGTTTTGCACGAAATTCCATCTAAGAAAAAAATTTTGAATCTCCATCTCATTTGGAAGTGCTTAAACATTAGTATCATTATATATCGACCTTTCTTACAGAGGAGGAGGAGGAGGATATAACATACTAGTAGTTGGTGCTTGCATACTGCAAGCATTTCATCTCAACATAAAAAACCATTCATTATTCATCTTTCATCATTACACATATATTTTTAATTCTAAATATTTCACCTCCGCAGCGATTTTCGTTTTTCCCACATGTAAAAATAATATTTTAATCCCCAAATGTTGCAATTTAAAAAATTTTACACTTTCTCCATTATGGGGTACTAATGCTACACATTTTAGCCAAATTTTTAAGTTGTAGCACTTCTAGAAGTAAAATAATATTTTTCTAATTGTTTAAATTTAAATAATTTTTAACGTCCGCCGCAATTCATATATGGTAAAATTGAAATGTTTATTTGTGCAAATTTACTACTCTGTAAATAATTTGAAAATTTCAGCTTCCTAGCTCATACCGTAGTACCTACACAGTTATCTATTTGTTTAAAATTTATGAATTTTTAACAACCAAACAAATTAAAATATCAAAATTTGTATAATCCCTATTTCGTTTTTTAAGGAATTCTACTTATTAAAAAAATTTCAACTCCGTGACACATTCGGAAATACATAAACCTTGAAAATTTGTTCAAACAATTGCGAATTTTTAGCGGCCGCATTGTTTCACTTTTTCAAGATTTTCGTTTTTTCTATTCGGTTTTGCACAAAATTCTACCTAAGAAAAAAATTTCGAATCTCCAGCACATCTGGAAGTGCCTAAACATTAGTATCCTCCTGTTATATGTTATATGTTATATCGACGACTCTTACAGAGGAGGAGGATATAACATACATATAACAGGAGGATACTAATGTTTAGGCACTTCCAGATGTGCTGGAGATTCGAAATTTTTTCCTTAGGTAGAATTTTGTGCAAAACCGAATAGAAAAAACGAAAATCTTGAAAAAGTAAAACAATGCGGCCGCTAAAAATTCGCAATTGTTTAAACAAATTTTCAAGGTTTATGTATTTCCGAATGTGTCACGGAGTTGAAATTTTTTTAATAAGTAGAATTCCTTAAAAAACGAAATAGGGATTATACAAATTTTGATATTTTAATTTGTTTGGTTGTTAAAAATTCATAAATTTTAAACAAATAGATAACTGTGTAGGTACTACGGTATGAGCTAGGAAGCTGAAATTTTCAAATTATTTACAGAGTAGTAAATTTGCACAAATAAACATTTCAATTTTACCATATATGAATTGCGGCGGCCATTAAAAATTATTTAAATTTAAACAGTTAGAAAAATATTATTTTACTTCTAGAAGTGCTACAACTTAAAAATTTGGCTAAAATGTGTAGCATTAGTACCCCATAATGGAGAAAGTGTAAAAATTTTTAAATTGCAACATTTGGGGATTAAAATATTATTTTTACATGTGGGAAAAACGAAAATCGCTGCGGAGGTGAAATATTTAGAATTAAAAATATATGTGTAATGATGAAAGATGAATAATGAATGGTTTTTTATGTTGAGATGAAATGCTTGCAGTATGCAAGCACCAACTACTAGTATGTTATATCCTCCTCCTCCTCCTCTGTAAGAAAGGTCGATATATAATGATACTAATGTTTAAGCACTTCCAAATGAGATGGAGATTCAAAATTTTTTTCTTAGATGGAATTTCGTGCAAAACCGACTAGAAAAACGAAAATCTTGAAAAAGTGCAACAGTGCGGTTGCTAAAAATTCGCTATTGTTTAAACAAATTTTCAGGGTTTAGGCATTTTCGAATGTGCTATGGAACTAAAATTTTTTTTAGAAGTAGTAATTGTAAAAAAACGAAATAGGAATTATAGAAATTTTGATATTTTTATTTGTTTGTCAGTTAAAAATTCTTAAATTTTTAACAATTAGGTGGATGCTTAGAAACTACGCCGTGAGTTAGGAATCTGAAATTTTGAAATTATTTAAAGGTTAGTCTATGTTAACGAATAAACATTTCAATTTATTCATAAAATTGTTATTTTGGCCGTTAAAAATTATTTAATTTTAAACAACTAGATAAATGTTATTTCAGTTCTAATTGTACTATAAATTTAAAATTTGGCAGAAATGTATGTCATTATTAACTCAATGTGGGAGAAGTATAATGTTTCGAAAACTGCATAAATTAGTGATTGTTTTACTACATTAATGTTCCATAATGAAAAAACAAAATCCCATCCAGAAGAGAAATCTTTAGAATTAAAGAAATATTTCTCATGATGAAATATCTCTCTGAAAAATTAATGGTTTATTCAAGGCGAGATTTAATGTTACCAGTATGCAAGCACCTTCTACTAGTATGTTATATCCTCCTCTGTAAGAGTCGTCGATATATAATAGATAACAGGAGGATACTAATGTTTAGGCACTTCCAGATGTGCTGGAGATTCGAAATTTTTTTCTTAGGTAGGATTTTGTGCAAAACCGACTAGAAAAAACGAAAATTTTGAAAAAGTGCAGCAATGCGGCCGCTAAAAATTCGCATTTTTTTAGACAAATTTTCAGGGTTTGGGCATTTCCGAATGTGCCACGAAGCTGAAATAAAAAAAAATAGAATTCTTAAAAAAACGAAATAGGGATTATAAAAATTTTGATATTTTAATTTCTTTGGCAGTTAAAAATTCTTAAAATTTAAACAAATGGATAACTGTTTAGGTACTACGGGATGAGCTAGGAAGCTGAAATTTTCGAATTATATACAGAGTATTGAATTTGCATAAATTTACATTTCAATTTTACCATATATGACATGCGGCGGCCGTTAAAAATTATTTAAATTTAAACAATTAGAAAAATATTATTTTACTTATAGAAGTGCTAGAACTTTAAAATTTGGATAAAATGTGTAGCATTAGTACCTTATAATGAAGAAAGTGTAAAATTTTTTAAATTGCAACATTTGGGGATTGTTTTAAACTATTATTTTTACATGTGGGAAAAACGGAAATCTCTGCGGAGGTGAAATCTTTAGAATTGAAAGAATATTTATAATGATGAAATGTCTGTATGAAAAATGAATGTTTTTTCAAGATGATATGAAATCCTTGCAGTATGCAAGCACCAACTACTAATATGTTATATCCTCCTCCTCTGTAAGGAACGTCTATATAGAATGATAATGATAACATATTGGAGGATACTAATTTTAGGCACTTCCAGATAAGCTGGAGATTCGAAATTTTTTTCTTAGGTAGGAGTTTGCGCAAGACCGAATAATTTTCAAGGTTTATTTATTTCCGAATGTGCCACGGAGTTGAAATTTTTTTTGTAAGTAGAATTCGTGAAAATACGAAATAGGAATTATACAAATTTTGATATTTTAAATTGTTTGGCAGTTAAAAAGTGTTAAATTTTAAACAAATATATAACTGTTTAGACATTACCGGATGAGCTAGAAAGCTGATTGACGCGGTCAATTAATAATTGTTCATACTGAAAAAAGTCACTTTCAATAGAATAGAATCCACTTACTAGTGAGGCGGTTTTTATTTGGTTGAAAAAATGCGAACCGCACGCGTACCACCTCACAAAATCCGAATGAGGTCAAAACAAGTAGTTCTGGAAAGAACTAATCCGCCTACTTACCATTCAATACAATTTTAATCAGTGCTGGGAAACGTTACGCGTAACGTAACGGAATAACGGAATTATTTTGGATTAACATAACGAAAAACGTTAACGAAATTTTTCAAATAGCAGTAACGGAAAACGTAACTAAAACTTTTCGGGAAATCCTATACCAAAAAGTGATCATTGTACATATTTAGGTGTCTATTTATCAAAGGATCTAGGATGGGGATTAAATGTCGATTTTATAAAAAGGAAAGCTTTCAAAATGCTGCACCGGGTTATGAGGAATCTCAAAGGAAGCAGTCCAGCTACAAAGGAGAAAGCATACAAATCCCTAATTCGGCCGATATTGGAACATGCCTCCTTGGTATGGGATCCGCACGAAGAAGGGCATATCAGGAAGCTGGATAAGGTTCAAAGAAAGGCGGCCAGATAAGGTTGCCACCTGTTCGGTTTTCACCCTAACTGTTCGGTAATCAGACAAACTGTTCGGTGTTCGGTACCGATGCTATACCGAACACCGAACAGTTAGGTAAATTGGAAATTTTTTAGGTGTTTGGTATCCATCGTACGTACTACACCCATAGATTGCTTGTGTGGAAGGAGGATAAATGAATTCATTAGTAAGAGGAATTGAGAAAAATCATCTACGCTAGCATTAAGAAAATGCTATAGCATCAGAGATTCAAGAGGTAACTTAAAATTTTTCTTTGCGCAGTTGTGTTTACCAGCCTTATTTTCCCTCTTTTATGACGAAGAATATATCGGGAATTCTACTTTCCCCGCTTAAAGTACATTTATTTTACTTATAAAAACATAATGATTTTCATTTAATTACTTACTTTTTCATTTTCATTCATTTATTATATGTAAAGCGATATTTAATCATTCCAGGTCAGTGGTGCCCAAACTATGGCGCATGCGCCAATTTTGGCTCATCCGCCTCTCAAATGTGGCGCAAGGCGCTTAAAACAATTCTTAAGATAATTTCGTTTTTCCACAGTTGTAATATCTGAGATTTAAAAGAATTACCTCAAAACTTTATTGCATTTGCGTCGATATATCGGTTTAGTTTGTGAGGTTTGAATGAATAAATGGGTTTGAAAGTGGGCGAGTGATTGTAAGGACATCTTGTCATGTCTGTTGGCTCGGGTACCCAAACATTCCGCCCGACACATACAAAGTATTGCCATCCCTATTCTCTTCCCACCATTGTTTACTCATCATTGATCGTCTATTAAAATTGGTTATTTTGCTGCCTCATTTGCAATTTCCGCAACTTCGAAAATTTCCTGTGTCACATCCGTCGATTTGCAAGCACATACTCGTCTGCACAAGTTTTCTCTTCCATGTAACATGCTATAATAAAACCTCTGCCAATTATATTAAAAACAGACTAAGAAATTGCAAATAAAGAGTTGAGTCGACCTCCTCAAACGCCTATCCAAAGGGGCACCAAAATTTGATCCCAATGAAAACCTTTTTCGATATACTCATTTCTAAAGAATGTTAAAAATATCTATCTTTTGAATATTTATATTGGGCATTGGGGTGTGTATTAGCATCTTTGTAAAGGAATTCGACGGCTTACTCAGGCAGAGCTGTTTTTTGCTACAAAATTAAAGGTGTATTTTATTTGCATCAGGTAAAAGATTGTCCTGGTTTTCAAAGTGTTTTTTGTCTCCTTTTAAAACTATGTATTACTATTTCAATAATTTTATTGAATAGTCACGAAAAGATGTGTGTAGAAACTTGTAAGTAGTGTAATTAATCCAGTTAGGAAATGTAATTTTCACTGTTCGGTTGTTTGGTTTTGTTCGTAATATGTTCAGTTATGTTCGTAGTTTTTTAGAAATTTTATTAGAATGTTCGGGAACCGGGTCTAGGAGATTGATGGCGGCTAACTACCGCTGCATAGGTGGCAGGAATGGTAAACTGTGGCGTTTGCGACACTGATATTGTTTGAGGAGGTTGGGGGAATGAAGTAGGGAAGTTGTTGGGTGAAACAATTGGTTGAAGGGGATAAGTTGGGCCGTAATTTGGCTCGAGGTATAGATTAAAGTTGGTGGGAGCATACCAAGGGATATAGGTTGGAACAGTAGGTGGGATTGGAGTGGAAGCCGCATACGGCTGTATCGCGCCTTGGTCTGGGGACGTCATTTCATGCGCTCTTTAGGCGCGGAAAGGGAGTAATTTTAAGGAGCACTCATCGTCGCGATGTTTTTACGACACTCGGGAATTTTCTGTGGAAACACTGGGGACACTGAACACAGGCAGCGTAGAAGCACGGTATGGGGCTACTGAGAGAACACTGGTGCCACTCGG
>JAJPWW010000395.1:0-43777 GCA_028673005.1 Tanypteryx hageni | reverse complement strand
TAGTACCCCCACACACCAGCAATAAAAAAAAGTCTGTACCCCCCATAGGGAGTTGTTAGGTAAATATAGGGGAGAAATCATTTTGGGCAACGGTGTAATTAGGTATGTGCCTGGTATACATATGCGTTTTTAGTAAAAACATATGTGAATAATGTTTGTTGGTAAGTAGGTGGTGATAAATCATACGATCAATAATCAACAATCAACAGTGCCCCCCTCCTTCCCGTTACCCCCCCCCCCTCTTGTGCCCCATTTTTTCCGAGTAGTTACTACTGGAGGGTATGGGGTATGGTGTTAGTAGTAGTTACCTATATAGGGGGGTATATTAGTAAGGGGTATTAAAATTTAAATAAAAAATTAAATAGGAGTCACTGGAGGAAGAACTATCGAAGCCCATAAGCTTCTAACTAATGGAGCCGTAGGCTCCATACATAACTACTGTACTTTTTCAAAATGGGGGGGGGGCGAAGCCCCTCACCACCCACTGTTGATTGTTGATTGTTTGACGGTATGATTTATTCCCAACCCACCAGTAGCAACAAAACAACAAAAACAATAAATAAATAAATTATTTAAATAAAACACTTGCCGCTTTGCCCATACTAGTATAAAATGATATCAATCAGTAAATAAATAAGGACTTTTCAAAATGAAACAAGATAACAAAGATTTTTCGAACGTCGTTTTTTCCTCGCGCTATTTGGCAAAGAAATTATAAGAGTATTGTAGTACAGTATCTTGTAAACACCTTTGGTATTAAGGGTGTTTATTGGCTTACTGTTCAGTTAGCCATAATTGATTTATTTAACTTATTTTAAAACCGTAAAGGAAACTATCATGTCAAACTTACATATCAACACCATTGCACAGGCGTTCACTAAAACAGTCAAAGACTCTGAAGGCAATATTTTACGAGAACCAATTGGTAAATTCGAATTCAAAGTCAACTTACAATTTAATTTATCATCAGCTAAGATGCAGCAAGTAGTTAGTACTCTTATCTTAGAAACAATCAAACTTAATACACAGCAAAAGGACAAAGCGGAGTTATGGGGCAAAGACCTTGTGCAAGAGAAATACGAAGAAAACGCCGCCGTCTTTACAGAAGACTACTTACACAAGATTGTATGTTTGAATAGTAACAATGTATTTGGTCTTAAATCATTTATCCATTGGTAAAAGTATCATTGATGCCAGCGATTGAAACCAAGACAGGAAAAGCACTGACTGACAGCCAAAAGACCTCAATCATAGCAGTAACCAAAGATGGTAAGAGAATGAATGAACAGAGCCTTACTAAGGTATTGCAATGGGTGGATACATATGGCATGGAGCTGGAAGATACAGAAAAAGTAATTGGCTATTTGACTAGTAAAGATGATAGTAATATCATTGACTTCGATGCTTTAGGTATTTAAATTAACAATTAATAAAAGGAAAGAAATTATCATGAACGAATTTTATACGCACGCCGTCGAATTTCTTACTATCACAAAACGGATAGTGGAAAAGGCCACAGGGGAAGACGCTATAAAAATGGAACAAACTTATTACAACTTGGTAGGGAACTGCGTTGACGGGCTTATTTTGCAGGGAGAATATACCTTGGCAGAAGCATTAACAGAAGCCTTTTTTTCATTTTAAGTAATAAAAAGCCAGGTAAGCAATTTAGCAGTTTACTGGCTTTTTAAATAACAAATACTTAAAATATAGTGTTGTAAAAATACAACAGTAAAATACAACAGTAAAAATAATTTACCATTTCAAATAAATAGTGTATAATAATAAAATCAATTGAAAATATTTTTAATAAATTGATTTTATAGTTGTAAATTATTTAACTTACTTTAAAACCGTAAAGGGTAAAGAAAGGTAACACCACATGGCTATCATAAATAATTGCCCGATGACTGGCATATCAACTACTGTGGAAAGCATAATACAGGTAGAAACCAATTACCTGAACCACATACTATCATTATCAATAAAAGAACTCACTACTATAAGTAATTATAGCAACATGCCACGGATAGATAATTTAGCTGAAACTAAATTACTTTTCTGCGCCTATGCAAAACAGGCAAAACTATTATTAAATAATAGACAACTTCTTAATATAGATAATAAAATAATAGTAACTCACTTCAAATTACTTCAATCACTGGCAATCTATCTAACTAAAGAACCAAAGTTCTATGATAGAATTCCTAAATACGCCCATTATACTAATTTACCAGTAGATAATTTTGGTCACTATTTAGAATTAATAAAACAAGAAAAAGAATACTACATTGAAGAGCGAAAACAACTGCACTCTAAATACAAAGAACAAGAAACTATTATAAATGAGTTACATTTAATTGATGTGGCAGAAACCAAACTAGGTATCTTGGCCTCTAAGTACGCGGCAAAATTAAAACTCACCGAAGAATCAAGTAACAATTTTACGGTAAGTAAGCAATTAGCTAGCTATATAATCGTTTGCAACAAAAATCCCTAATGATTTAACTGACTGGTTTGAGTATTTATTAGTAAGTCCAGTGAGTAAACTATTTAATAATAAAGAAGTCAAAGAAGTAGATTTTATTGATTTACTAGAATCTATTGAAGATTGGGAAACAGGCCTTACTATCAAATATACTTTACTATCTTTTTTAAGGAAGAAACTCAGAGCATTCAATGGGATACTCTGGGCGAAAAGTAAGCAAGATAGATATCAGTGAGCTGGATTTCTTATTGGGGGGATATTGAATTAGTAGAAAGTACTAACGGTGGAAAGCACCGTAAGAAATAAAGAAATTAAAGAAATTAAAGAAACCAATAGTAACTATTGTAGCGAAGCGGGTGTGCCCCACAGCCACAGCCACAGAAACAAATAAAGAAACAAATAAAGAAACTGTAAATTCTAATGTAAATTCTAATGTAAATTCTAATGTCATCGCCGCCAGCATTCTTGCTAAAATAGCGGCAAAAAAAGAAAGGTAACTAACATGAAAACCCCTAACCCTCAACACCCCTAAATATGCCCATTATTCCCCAAAAGTGCGGCAAATGGTTATCAGTAACAAACTATTAAATACACAACTGTATGAGTTATATACAGTGAGAAGAATACATTGCGGCGGGCAATGGTTAAAAACTAACATCATTGATGGTACCATCAAGATAGCTAAACAAACTTATATTATTAGCTGGTTGGATATCTTACCAATAGAAGCATACAAAGAAGAATCTGTAGTAATTAGTTTAAGATCCCCAAAATATAAAGATAAAAATACAAAAGAATACCATTTGTGTTATGCAGTTGTAAGTAAATTTATTGCCTAAAATAAGATGATTAATAAGGAATATTGAAATGAGAAAAATTAGATAGAAAGGAAGAATTAAAATGGCTAAGAAAATAAAATCCCCTGTGCCAATTAAAGTAACAACTCATTCAACTGTGTCACGTCGTTCTTTTTCTGCGTACTTAGGCTACATCCCTTCTATGTTAACTACTTTCAATTGGTCTCTGACGCCTAAGTTAACTATTACAGATTGGAATGACAATAGTGATTTGCACCTGTCAATTAAAAAGTTTACCAAATAAAGATAACTTATATCTAGTAACCATAGAGAATGATTGTTACTATGAAGTCTATACCAGCATTGAAGAACTTATTTTTGCAGTGGTTACTTTTATTTGAAACTAATTTATTATCAAAGGAAAAACTACCATGTCAATACAAAACGCTTTGAATACACTTAACAGCAACATGCCAACAACCTTTACAGTAACTAACTATTTATCACAGGAAAAGAAGATACCAAAATACTTAAGTCTCCTGAAGCTACGTGGGACATGAAAAATTTTGATAAAGACGGAATTAAGTACTGTAATAAAAAATAATGTAACTGGTGTATCCATAACAGTATATAAAGAAGCTAGATTTAAACTTTTATGGGTAGCAACAATTAAAGATGCTAAAGGTACAGTAGTATACAAAAGAAAGTATGTTGTATTCAATAACTTATTGAACTTATATATCTTCTCCTTTTCTTCTGTATCATGTCCCTATTCTCTCTTATGAAAGGCAACTAAAATGTCAATAATCCACGACCTATCAGAAGGTATTACTCTCAATATAGAGCAACAGAAATTTGTTTCGTTAGTAGCCCAAGGGAAAAGCTGCTGCTTAGTAGGCGCAGCTGGTACAGGTAAAACTACCGCAGTTAAACAAGCAATCAATACCTTATTAGCTGCAAAATCTATTCCTACAATCATACTCCCTACTGGCAATCCTAATAACCCAAAACTTATCCAAGGATTAGAAGGTATTGTTGGTTGTGCTTTCACAAGAAAAGCCGTAGCTAATTTGAAAGCTAATTTTCCTGAAACTCTGCATAAGCACTGCATGACGATCCATGCCTTACTTGAATTCGCCCCAGTAACTTATGACACCTTGGATGATGAAGGTAGACTAGTTACTTCAATGAGATTCGAACCAAAAAGAAATAAGACAAATCCATTGCCTACTGAACTAACTACTATCATCATTGAAGAAAGTAGTATGGTAGGTATGGATTTATTCCAGCAATTGATGGATGCAATTCCACTAGGCCACAAGTTACA
Organism: Tanypteryx hageni; assembly: GCA_028673005.1. Taxonomy (NCBI): domain Eukaryota; kingdom Metazoa; phylum Arthropoda; class Insecta; order Odonata; family Petaluridae; genus Tanypteryx; species Tanypteryx hageni. The sequence continues at coordinate 39,165 of JAJPWW010000395.1, read as the reverse complement.
ATTGGTATTTCTTGGGGACATTAATCAGTTATCCCCTGTATTTGGCGATGCCATTTTAGGTTATAAATTATTAGAACTTCCTTCTATTGTACTTACTCAAGTATATCGACAAGCTTTAGAATCCCCTATTATTCGATTAGCTCATAGAATCCTAAGTGGTAAACAGATTCTATATCCCGAATTAAGCAAAGAAGATAGTGGCTTGTGGCAAGTAAAAGACAAACTACAAATACTTAATTGGAAACCAAAAACCTCAGAAGTACAGGCAGAACTTACCTACCATAGCTTTCTTAAAAAGAGAGTATCTAAATAACAACTATGATCCATTCAATGACCTGGTAATATGCCCTTTCAATAAACACTTTGGTACTATTAACTTATCAAAAGGGATCGCCAAATTTATAGATGAAAAATATAATATTCATCCTACAGAAATTATCAGTGGTTATATTAAAAAGTATTTTGCCATAGGTGACCTAGTTCTTTATAAGAATGACGAATATATTATACTAAGATAAATAAAAACGCCATGTACCGCGGCAAGATACTTCCCGACGACATACATATCTTTGACAGATTCGGTAACATACAAGGAAGGAAACAAGGATAAAGACAGTACAGATACATACAGTAAAGATACCCTACCTAAATCAGCAGATGATATTATCAATAGTATCATAGCCCATGCAGAAGAAGAAGTAACAGATAATGCAAGCCACGTTATCTATCTTTCTAAACCTGAAGAAGTAGAAAAATATCTACAAGAAGGCCTTACTATGGAACAGATAAGTAGTGGGGCAACAAAAGATTATTTAAATATCTTCCAAGGTGCAGATAAAACTATTCCTGATACAATATCTATTGAGACTAGAGGGCAAGTAAATAATTTAGCTCTTGCTTACGCAACGACGTGCCACAAAGCTCAGGGGTTAGAAAGTAAAAGAGTATTTATAGTAACTCATAAATGCCATAATATCTTACTAAATCGAGAGTGGTTGTATACCGCAGTTACAAGAGCCAAAGAGTCTCTTACTATCTTATGTGAACGTGATACTTTCGTTGGAGGAATTAATAAACAACAGATAAAAGGAACTACTTTAGAAGAGAAAGCAGAATACTTCAAAGGAAAACAACTCAACAAACCTAGCTTAGTAGCATAGAAGGTATTACATCAGTAGTTATTAAAAATATTTTCATTGACTTTACTGGGGACTTTCTGTATAATTGTACTCAATGGATGAGGGAATTTTTAAAGACAACCAAATAAATTCATTCATTTTTTTTATTCACTCTATCAACTTTTTTAGGAATTTTCAATCATGGAAAACCAAGATACAGCAATCAATGAAGTCACTTTCTACTTTCGCGAACCCACTTCTAAAATGAAGGACACAAATAAAGAAGAAGGCTTGCCTGAACCAATCAAACGCCAGCCAGTTACCATCACATTGCCTCTGCTCACTAAAGACCAAGTATTATCAATCTTGATGTCTACTGCGGAAGTAGATGCTAAAGCGGCAAGAATTGATTGTAGAACAAGTTAATTCAGTACTCGCCGCAGAAGTCCGCAACCAATTGGATGAATTGCCAACGTATGAAGAAGTTGATGTTACTAAAATTGACTTCACAAAAGTTGACTTTGTGGCCTTGGCTAATACTCCTCGTGCTACGCGCAACGGCGGCATTTCTGATGAAACTTGGGCAGACTTTGAAGTTGACTTCATCGAAGTTGTTACGGCCAAAACTTCTACCACACCTGCGCAAGCCAAGAAAGTAGTTACTTTGTTGACTAAACGCTTGAAAGACATCAGTAAACAAGAACCAGTATTAGATAAACTCAGTGAGTACTTAGATACTTGGTTTACTCAAACTACGGAAGTTCAACAAGTTGCTTTGGCACAAGTTTACGAACGTTTGGCTAAACGTATTGAAGGCTATAAAGCAAGCGTGAATGATGATCCGTTGGCTTCTTTAGGTATCTAATAACTAAGTTATTTTGGTAACATACAGGTTCTCTATAAAAGCTACTACTAAAAACCAAGGAATGAAATAAGTAATCATAGTTACTGAAAGGATTGTCTCCCTGAGTAAGTACCTTCGTACCGCATTCTTTTGTTTTCCCCCCGCTTAATTGCGGGGTTTTTAATAAAGCACCGTATGATTTATTGCCCATAAGATACTTTATTAAAAACCTCTCATACTATATAAGGAGAAACTAAAATGCGACATTCAACAAAACCAAAACATACAAATGTATTACGACACTTAGTAAATGGCGAATGCAAAACTCTACCAAAACGAAAAAGTAAAACGATATCCTAAAGTTACCTTGGTATTAGGTAACTAAAGAAGCAACTAAAAATGAGGCAAGATGTTTACAGATGGCTACCATCAGAGATGTCAAATATCTTAATAAAGCACAAGAGCAGTTACCAGTACAGCAAAGAAGAAGTTACTCTGGTATGTAAAGAATATATAACAGCAGAAGAAGCAACTAAAAGACTGGAAGAAAAATTTAGACAAGTATGAGTACCCTTATATGCATTACTTAAAAGATATGGCTGGCTGGGTATTTTGGCTACAAGAAAATCCATCTGAAGAAGAACTATTTAACTTACAGAGTGCCTCGTATCAACAGGATATTCTGAATGAAAAACAATCCCTTAAAGTATCTGGGGAAATAGATGAGGGAAAAAGATTATGGATAGTAATAGTAATAGTAATAGTAATAAACCACATCCAAAAAATAGTATGTTACATAACAGTAAATATACTGCACCGTGGACAATATTAAAAGCCAAAAAAGAAATTATTCTTACTGTACTAGATAGTGCAGATAAAGCAAAAGTAATTCGTGGCCTTAGCCAACTAAAGAATATAGATACTGTGTGGAAACAATCAGATAATAACTACTATCTAAGATTAAAACCACAGATCTTAAGGAAAACTAAAGAAGGGTATTTAGTATTGAAAATATCTTTAGTCGATAGTATTAAATATCGCAACGGCATTTTCTAATTTTCTAATTTTCTAATAAGGAGTAGTCATAATGAGTAACGAAAGTATGCACCAAGAACAGACAGTAGCCCAATCTCAGGAGGCGGATGTAATTATCAATAAGATCATGGAGTTATCTCAAGCCTTAGAAGAAAACAATCCTTCCATTGCTACTTATGTTAAAGACACTCCATCGTAACTTATTGCAATTTCCTGAGCTGGTACATATCCTACAGCCCGCACAAGTACAAACCATTGTAAAAGGTATTGAACAAGTCAATGGAGAAAAGATCGCAGAAGAAGCTAAACCAAAAGTAAGAGCCAGCAGAGCAACTAGTGCTAAAAAAGAATCTCTTGCTGTTTTATTAGATGGAATCTAATTATGACAACTAAAGCCCAGTGGCATAATATTAAATGGAGTTTACTATCAAGATTAGATGCTGATAGTCCATTACAAACTGAATTCCATATGCTCTTTTTTACAAACTACTTATCCTAATCAAGACAATCCATTGGATACTGGCCTGCACCTTACTACTATCGATAGTATGCAACAAGAAATTAAAGCATTACAAGCTAATGAAAGTAATCAACCAAGTGATACTAATGCTATTGCAATTCAAGAGAATAGAAACCAAGATAAAGTAGTAGGGAATATACCTTGGCAACCTGAACCTCTATAGTAAAGAGAGTATCTTATGGCCGACTTATCAATAACTAAAGCACAAGAGATAACTGCAAAGAATCAAAGAAAACAAAAGGAAAGAGAATGGAACACTTTTTAACTTGGATAAAGTATGTAGCAATGGCAACAGTAATAATCTTTCTTCTTCTACAGTTGATGGTAGTATATATCGACTTAGTACAATAACTTTTACTTACCATCAAGAGTATGAATTGTATTTGCAATTAGTAACTTATTATATTTTACATCCAAGTATTATTCCTCCACTACATCCTTACCAAAGGATGTTACAGAAAATAGTACCAAAAGTTTATAAGGAGTTATACCCATGTACTTACTATGGAACTATTGCATTGCATAAACAACTTTTTTAATTTTGTTATAAGTAACTCAACTTGCCACGAAGATTACCGTAAGGTGTTTAGTACTTTACTTGTTTCTTTGGAAAAAAAGTACTCTTGATGATATATGGATGTTACTTAGAACAATAAAGGATATTTAAAATGGAAGAGATTATCCCCCAACTATATTATATACCCATTGACGAAGTATGTAACGAGACATCTTACCTTGTACGCTTACAATCAGGGGGGTACAAGGTTGCATACAGAACTAATGAGGGTGTTTGGAAACAAGTAACAGACGACGGATTTAAGGAATTACCATTGGACGAAGCCGTATGGTGGGTAAGTACATTTTACTCCCAGGAGAAACTAAAATGGCACAAATTAACTTAACTAATGTAATACCAATTAAATTACTATCCCATAGTAGTATAGAAACTTTACATTCTTGCCCGCGGAAGTTTGAAATTTATCGAATGAACTATGCACCTAAAAGTTCAGGTACTATCGATACTGCTTTTGGGCACGCCGTTGGCATTGGGATTCAATCTCTCTTACAAACAGTAAGTAAGAAGGATTCTTTATCTGCATGGTGCGATTTAACTCCGTATCAACTGGCTCTTTGGGAAATGTTTTTATCTTGGGAAGTAGCCATAGATGAAGTAAAACCTAAAAGTAAGAAATCTTTTCATGCAGCTTGCCTTGCAGTAGAGAAGTATCAACAACAATTGCTACCTTTAGTATCTCAAGACTGGGAACTTGCGTACTTTGAAAATAAGCCCGCAGTTGAATTAGGATTTATTATTAAATTACCTAATGACTACTACTATCGTGGCTATGTTGATGCCGTACTAGTTAATAAGAAAGAGAAACGCTTTCGAGTATTGGAACTTAAAACCACTGGATTAGCTACAGTAGATGTCGCACAGTATAAGAACTCTTTTCAAGGCGTAGGCTATGGAGTAATCTTAGATAAGTTAGCGGCCAGTATGGACTATGCAGCTGATTATTATGTAGACTATCTTGTATATAAAACTGGCACACAAGAGTTCCTTACATTTCCTTTCCTGAAAACTACTTATCAACGGGCTAAATGGTTAAGTCAACTTTTAGTAGAAACAGAAACCATTGACTTGTATCTAAACAAGGAACTGTTCCCCACACATGGCGAAAGTTGTTACAACTTCTATCGACAGTGCCAGTACTTTGGAATGTGTGAACGAGATAATTCTGAATTGGTTATCAAAAAGACAGCAAACTTACCTACAGATGTAGAGTTTGCAGAGGCTTGGAATGAGGAAAGTTTATTAGCAATAGGTACAAATATGTCAAGCGGTATTAAAAATAATTCCATTGACACCCCTAACATTACAAGTTATAATGACTCAACTCCTAAAGAGGTTGTAGAAGAATTTGACTTTATAATTACTTTTGAAGAACTTATTGCAAGGCAGTATGAGAACCTAGAAAGTATACAACAGGAATTAACTGGTAACTTAGATATTGATATGTAAATATCTTACCATGTAAATAAATTTTTAATTTAAAAAGGAAAATAAAATGTTAGACATTGATAAAAGCATTAAGAGCGTAGAAAGTGATTTAACTTACCAACAACGACGTTTAGAAGAATTACAGAAAGAAAAATACGAAGCACTTACCCGTCGCGGCAAGGCAATGATCCACTTACCCGATACTAATATCAAACTTATTGTACCAGTGAAGGTAGTTAATATCTTAGTGACTCATGCTAAATTTGTTATGAACGAGGACAGCATAGAGCCAGGTGAAACTGGTGTACTTACTCCATTCGCAGGGCAACTCCATGTTACTTATTTTACAGGGGATTAATCAATCATGAAACTTACAGCTTTCAAGAAATCCAATGTGCATAAGAGTATTCTATATGGCCCTCCTAAATCAGGGAAGACAGCTGCGGTAGGGTTACTAGCTAAACATTACAACTTGATTTGGTTTGATGGCGAGGGCGGCGTTACTACCCTTATGAATCCTGAACTAGGTTTATCCGAAGATAATTTTTCACATGTAGAATTAGTGCAAACAAAAGATTTACCACACTTGCCTTTATATGCTGAACTGTGTAATGAAGTGGTTAAATGGAAAACTATTGCCACGTGTAATGCCCACGGGAAACTTAACTGTCCACTATGTAAGAAAGATAACAAAGAGTTTACTGTAATTGATTTCACTGCATTGGATGATAGTTACATTGTAGTATTTGATTCTCTAACGCAGCTGTCACAATCTGTGCTGAATATGTGCAAGCTTAATCGCGGCGTGTTGGCGGCTAAGTTATCAGAAACTAAAGCAGAGTGGGATGATTATGGGAAGCAAGGCCAATGGTTAGATAACTTCCCTTAGTGCAATTCAAAATGCCCCATTCAATGTGATTGTTATCTCACATGAGCAAGGTATTGAACAGGAAGATGGGTACTGAGAAGTTACAACCAGTAGGCGGCACACGTAACTTCTCTCGCAATGTACCCCGTTACTTTGACCATGTGATTCGTTGTGAAATTAAGAATCGAAAACACATCGGTGCAAGTAGTACATTATACAGTGGTAAGGTACTTGCAGGTAGCCGTACAGGGGTAGTAACAGAGAAGCATGATTCCCCCTAGTGAAAGTATCTTACGACTTATCTACAATCGATATACAAAATATGAAAAGGATATTACAAATGCCAACCAAGATTGAGATTACACGCCTGTGGGTATCCCTGAATTGCATGATGCCTTTTATGCAGCTATCTTACAATTAGTTGCTTATGTAGACGGCGAAGTTACATTGGATAAAAAAGAAAGTATGCCAGCTATTATTCAAGACTCTTGTGCAGGTATTGTAGTACCTCCAGTACAACATGCAGCCTTAGTACTACTCGGCTTTCTTCATGCTCATAGTATTGCTAAAAATGATGCAGAAGAAATTGTTGCCGCAGAAGAATTTAAAACAGAGTTGGCTAAAGTAGGCAAAACATTTAAAGCTACTTTAGATGCTCAAAAAAGATACGCCAACGCAAACAATAGGAATTAAATTTCAAGTTAAACATTGAGATTTTAAAGTATAACTCTTATTGATTAGTTGTTATACTGAGAGATAGCAGGGCAGGTTCACTATCTCAAATTAAACTTAACTTAACTGTAACACAAAACTTAACTTAAATACAAAAGGGAAATTAAAATGTCTAATACTATCGATATGTCAGCTCTTGATGTGGATATGAACTCTGTTGAAGATTTAAAAGGCTTTGAGTTGCCGCCTGAAGGTAGCTACTCTGCTTTGTTATCTCTCATCCCTAAAGCAATCAATGGTGATACTAAAGTTGTATGGGATTACAAGTGGTAGAGCCATTGGAGTTGGTTGACCCTGATGCAGTAGTTCCAGCAGAAGCTTCGTTCAATACACTGATGGGACTGAAGAAAATTACTACTGCAAAAGGCGAATTTGACCCCCGTCAATTCTACAAAGTAAAGACAACTATCTTGGCTGAAGCATTGGGCGTAGAGAATAACCCACGTGAGTTGGTAGAAGTTGTGCAAAATATCCGAGTAACATGCTTTCTGAAACACAAGATGACAAATGGTAAAGTGTATGCTGAAGTACTGGATACTGGTTTTGCAGTGGAATAAAGTAGTGTAAAAAAGTAAGAGGTAATTACTTCTGTGCCTTACCAAATAAGGTAGGGTACAGTTTGGAGTTACTTTATATATTTATCTAAAGCCCCATTAGCTCAGTTGGTTAGAGCAGAGGACTCATAATCCTTTGGTCGTTGGTTCAAGTCCAACATGGGGCACCACCAAACTGAGGAGATAGTAATGAATGTTAGACAACAAGCACTGACTCTTTATCATGATATGGTGCTTTTCAATGCAACACATACCCACCAAGAAGATGGTACTATATACTGTTTTCATTTTCATTGGAACGATTATTTAAAAGTAAGTGTAAGACTTGGGGACAGCGGAGATTATGTATCTTTTGTAATAACAGACACTTCTATACAGCTATGGAATGTAGAAGATATGAAGGAAGAAGATGTATCTAAATGTACTACAGAAGAACTTTTAGCTTTGCATCGTATAACTGAATACTTAGATAAAGAAAGGGAATTAATATGTTTAATACTGGCCAGCATTTTACATTAGCCCCACTTACTTGGATTGAAACTACTTCAGTTACTGGCCTAGCCCGCTACGTAACAATCTCAGTAAGTAAAAAGAAGTTAGTAATTCAACAATCGGCTTTTGAGAATACATATGATTTAGATATGCACTCTGAATGCAACAGTTGGAATTTACAATTTGGCTTACCAAGTATTGAAGCTGCCTAAGGAAGCGGCGTGGCAAGAACATTGCAAAACAATTAAAAACTTGTATTGTACCAGTTATTTAATAAAGGAGATACTATTATGGACTTAGATTTTCCTCCATTTGGAGACTATGAGGATGAAGAAGAAACCTTACAAGAAGATGAAGATGCGGAAGACTTCATGCTACGTACAGGTTTTTACCCAAACGGTAAGCCAGTAAGTAAGAAGGACTTACAATATTATTATTTGGGAGAGTGCTAATTGTCTAGTACTAAATATGGGTGCTATAACAGACAACTCAAACCAAACTACACCACTCTAGTAAGAGCTAGAGATAGTGAAGGGAATTTGCTTGGCTTAGAAGTGACCACCATTATAGACATAATGTCTAGGGATTGTAACTATGATATGAGAGCTACAGATAAAAGATGTACGGGCTGTAGCCTAAACAATAATTTACAGGAGTAATTATAATGACAAACGCAATTAAAGAAGATGTGTTAGAGTATGCCCGCCAAACCTTTGGAGTTGGAGTAAATGCAGCATTAGATATGTATGTTGGTAGTTTATATTCTAATCCAGTATTAGAAGATCAAGAAAAAAGTAGTTAAACGTAGTAATAAAGTAAAGGAGTAATTAAGAATGGCAACAAAGAAACCAGTAGTAACTAAAAATTTCCTACATCAAGCTTATGAAGTGAGCGGCGCAACAGGTGCACGTGGCAATACTTATGGAACAGCAAAAGAAAACTTTACCCGTATTGCTAACTTAATGACAGCGCAATTAGGTTTAGTAGAAGAACTACCTGATAGCGGTTGCTTAACTCGTCCATTAACTTGCGAAGATGTAGCACTATTGATGATTATGGTTAAAGCAAGCCGCCTTGCTAACTGCCCGACACACGCAGACAGCTGGGTAGATATTGCAGGGTATGTAAATTGTATAAGTCAAATTCAACAAGGAGAATAATTTATGTTTACTTGGAATGACTGGGATGGAGGTGTAGCTTGTATTATGTATTATGAGGTTACTTTCACAGAAGATGTTGGAGTATTTAAATCAGGAGAATATTTTAACGCACTCTCTATGGAGGCAATTCAGGAAATGTGCCGCTACTCCCTAAGCTCCTACGATGATGAGGGGAAGTTAGTAAAATCCCAAGAAGTTAAATTAGTTGCAATAGAGTAACACTAAAATACCCAGTTAGTTAGAAATAATTAGCTGGGCTTTTTAGTTTTATTTTTTATAAGTATTTAAAAAAGGAAAAGAATGAATTGCCTACTCCTACTAACTAAAGATGATACTTCCTATGTCCGTCGCTTTGCAGAGTTACTACCTGCCAATGGTAAACATAAAGCAATGATATTAAAAGATGCTTCATCTGTTCCTGAAATTAATTTAGCTGCAAAAGACTTCGATTGTATCTTAACTACAGACCATAATATCTGTACAATTATCTTTGGGAAGAAATTTAAATCCACTTATGATTTAGGTAGTGGGGAAACTGTCAATAATTATATTGGCTCTATTGTAAAACTTACGACAAGTAATAAAGAAGTTTTAGTTGTTCCTCCATTAAAACAATTATTCACTACTTCTACTGGGATGTTTCTTACTAAAAGATATTTATCTAAATTATTCCAGCCAAGTAATTGGTTTAAACTCCCTGAGTTTGAATGGGCTATTGCAGATAATCCACAAGTACAGCAGGAGTTGCTCTCTGTAATTACCTCCTCCAATACAATTGCCTGTGCAGTAGATATTGAAACAAGTAATAAGATTTACTGCATTGGCTTCGGTATTATTCTACATAATAAACAATCTAAATCATTTGAAATTAAGAACTATGTATTACCATTAACAGATGAATATAGTTTAGTGACAGCTGCAAAAGCATTATCTTCTCCTTGTGAAAAGATTATGCAGAATGGAATGTTTGATGCCACACATCTACTTACTTATAACTTACCAATAACTAATTGGCGTTGGGATACATTAGGTATGATGCACAGTTGGTATTCAGAACTTCCAAGACGCTTGGATTTTATTGCAGCTTTCATGCTACGTGATGCAGTCTATTGGAAAGATGAAAAGAAATCAGCTTCTATATATGATAAGTATCAATACAATGCAAAAGATACCTACAACACTTCTTGTATTTTTCTAGCTTGGATGAGTGAAGCTCCTGAGTGGGCTAAGAAGAATTACTTAATTACATTTCCCGAGGTATTCCCAATGTTGCATTGTGGGTTAGAAGGAATTTTAGTAGATGAAAAGAAGAAAGCAGAAATTAAACTAGCACAAGAATCAATACTAGATAAAGCCTTACAAGATATTCGTACTGGTTTAGGTTGTCCAAATTTCAACCCTAACAGTCCAAAACAATTACAACAAATGTGCAAAGTATTAGGAGTTAAAAACTTTAAATCAACTGATGCAAAAGATATGGCTAAGTATACAAAAGATAATCCATTAATGTCTTGGGTAGTACCAAAGATCATTGCATACAAGAAATCAATGAAGATGTTAAGTACCTATATCAATAGTAACTTATATGGAAACCGTCTTCTCTATACTCTTAATCCATTTGGTACAGAGACAGCAAGGACAGCTAGTAAGGCAAGTAACCTATATATCTTTCATTCTAATAGAAGTGGTGCCGCCGCATTTGAATCTTATGGTACACAGGTACAGAACTTACCTCCATACGCTAAGAAGATGATGCGGGCAGATGAAGGGTGGCTGTTATTTGAGATTGATAAGTCTGCATCAGAATCTTGGTGTACGGCGGCTCTATCTAGAGAGGAAAAACTATGGGCTACATTAACAACTAAAGAAGATTTTCATTGTGCAAATGCCAGTATGTTCTTCGGTATTCCATATGAGGAATTATATAATACAGCTACGGGGGAGAAACTAAATGTGCCATTAAGAAATCTAGCTAAGCGGGTTAACCACGGCGCTAACTATAATATGGGTGCAGGGGTTTTAGTGGATACAATGGGCGAAGCCAATATCTATGAAGCAAGAAGACTTATTTTAATTGCTCTTGAGAAAAGAAATCTTCAAGATAGTTACCCATATAAATCTTTGGTGCTATCTAAGCAAGCATTACAGATAGCTACTTATCTGCTCAATCTATTTGACCGTGCCTATCCAGCTATTCGTGGAAGATGGCAACAAGAAATTATCAGAGAAGTATTAACTACCAATAAACTTGTATCACCAAGTGGCTGGACAAGATGGTGCTTTGGTAATCCAGCTAATAATAAACTTGACCTTAATGCTTACGTTGCCCACGGGCCGCAGCACTTATCAGTTAAGTTAGTTAACAAATCTCTTATAGATATATGGAGAGAGTTGGCTTTACCTTTAGGTAACAACCTAAGATTGAAAGCACAGATCCATGATAGTATCTTTGGCCAATATAGAATAGGACATGAGGAAGTGGTACATGCGGCAGAGAAATTAATGAGGGTAAAGATAACTGTACATGGAAAAGAGTTACTAATCCCTAATGATATTGAACTTAACAAGGAGTTTTGGAAATGAAAAAATTTATAGAACCAACAAATATCTTAATGATAGATATTGAAACTATGGGGATAACAACAAACTCCCAAGTTTTGCAAATAGCTTGGCAACTATGTGTGGAGCAGAAAGTAGTATCAGAAAGCAATCATTTTTTACTTCCTACTGGGCAAGAAAAACGTATTGCCTCATCGGCTACTAAGCAATTTCATATTAGCACGGGCTATGCTAAAATATACAATGCAGCAGTTAGAGTGCCAGCAACATTGGTCATAGAAGAATTAAATAACTTGACTTTTGCTTTGCCGCCTGATACAATTACATACTGTTTCGGATTAAATTTCGACATCCCCATGTTACTATCTTTAGCCCAAGATGTAAAAAAGGAACTACTTTTTCCGTCCTACAGAAACTTTCGTTGTCTTCGTACAGAACTTGCAACAGCACAGGCTCTCGGGTTTACTTACGAAAAAGTGCCCACTGCACATGAAGCCTTGCAAGACTGCAAAGACCAACTTGTGCTGCTATATTCTATATTTGATTTTTATAAGGAACTAACAAATGGAACAAGTAATTAATTTTATAACAAAAGATGGAAATAAATTCTACTACTTACCAGTAGATACAGCTACAAAAGCTAAAGTGTTAAGATACTTAGAACTATGCAGCAGTTGTGAATGGGCAAGAATAGAAAGAACTGCCTTGCATGCAGAGTTATTAGATTTATTACATAATCAATCTACTTTATTTACAGAAGTTCCTACTGGTACTAATGTAGTAGGTTGGCCTACAATCCAAGTAATTGACTATAGTATCTAGTTGATGATTAAATAGGAGATAGCAATGAGAGCTGCAACTACAAAAGAAGAACTAAAACTTGTGGAAGAGATTTTGAATTCAGGTGAACCATCTCACGGGGAGAATTGGTTGCTGAAACAAGAGGCATTAAATAAAGTTACTTATAAAAGAATCCGACAAACTGTGGCGACATATGACTATGCTCCACCATACTGGGTTATTAAGGAACTAGAGGCTAGTTTAAAGTTAGGGCGGCTACGTTACTTCTATGCCTGCAACCATAAAGACTCTCTATTTGTGAAGCTATATTTATGGGAAAAGCAATCCACTAATAACTGCCCATGTTGTTTATACTGGAGAGGCATAGCTACAGGATTCTTATTAGCTACAATTATAATTGCTCTATTTATCTTAGGAAAGTTTTTACTATGACACCCCTGCTGAAAGATATAATAAAACTTGCAGAAAACCAAGAAGCGGCAGACTTCAGTTACTTATGGGCTGGCTTGAGTTGTCTTGCTGCCCAGCTTGCGCGTAATGTTTATATTCCTTTCGGCAATGGTAAAATATACCCCAACTTATATGTAATGTTTGTTGGGGATCCTGGTAAAAGAAAATCTACTGCTATTAAAGATTTGAAGCGACGTATTAAATCTGCTGGATATCAAAATATCTGTGGAGATAAAGTAACAATGCAGAAGTATCTTCTTGATTTAGCAGGTGTTGGAGAAGGTAGTATTGAAGATAGCAACATGACTGAATTCAATATGGGGATTACTCTTGGTACTAATGATTATGTAGAGAGTTATATTAACCAAGATGAATTTAGTGACTTTATTGGGATCAATAATTATCCATTTATTTCTTTACTTGGTAACTTTTGGGACATTGATGAGCCATATATCTACAGAACTAAGAATGGAAATAGCATTGAGATCCCAAGTCCCATAGTTAATATCTTAGGAGCTACAACCCCAAGTCAATTCAATACCATCTTTCCCCCAGCTATTAGTGAGCAAGGCTTTTTATCTAGACTTATTATTGTCAATATTCCTGAGAGTAAAAGAAAGATAGCAAGGCCTTTGCCTTCTGATGAAGTAGTAGTAGAAAAAGTTGTAGATGGATTTAAAGCTGCTAGAAAGCTGAGTGGAGAATTGATTATTTCTGATACAGTTTGGGATAAGTTAGAAGAGATTTATCTTACTTGGCGGCCAGTGGAAGATACACGATTTGCCCATTATTCTACACGTCGCCATACACAATTGTTGAAACTCTGCATGCTTGTTACATGTAGTAGACTTACAATTGAAATGACAGTTGATGATGTGCTGCTGGCTAATACCCTACTTACTTATACTGAACATTTCATGCCACAAGCATTGGGACAGTTTGGGAAAAATAAAGATGGCGATGTCAGTAGTAAAATTGTAGCATATTTAAGAAGTAATTTTCCTCAACCAAAGACCCCACAAGATATCTTAATTCCAATAGGGACTGATACGAAATTGAAAGAACTCATGGATATATTAGGTAACTTAGTTGTCTCGGAAAAGATTGTATATACTAGTGCAGGATATTTACCAAAGCTACCTTCATATACAGATATTAAAAGTAAGCACGTAGACTGGAATATGTTAGGTAATATTGTTGACAGTAAGTTTGTTTAAGTTTTTTAATAAGAAAAAGCCACCATACTTTAATTAGTAGGTGGCTCTTCTTTTGTTACTCTACAGGCTGTCTAGCTTCCATAGGTGTTTGCATACTTTCTTCCAGTCCATCGCTCAACTCTGGAGAGGCGAGCTCTTGGTAAGTTTTAGCCCAAGGATTTTTCTTTATGGCCTCTGCAAATAATTGGGCTCTCGGCGTCGTTGCCTTAGCTAAATTACTTAGATACCATTTTCTGAATCCTTGCGGATGCCCGCCAACTTCAATATACTTCTTAGCATAAGCACTAATGGTGTCTTGGCTAACTACTCCTTTCTCTGCTAACATATCTGTACGCAAGGCATATGCCAAATCGTTGAGCTCTTTCTGCTCCTTAGCTCTGACTACGCCAAACTTATATGTGGCCTCAGAAGTAAGGGCTTCTTGCATTGGCTTTGCCCCAAGGAGTCTAACTGCACTACTCCAAGAAAGCAAGTCTTGCCCTACTGCGGTTTCTAAAGTACCTCCTACAGTTGTCTTTGCCCCTAAAGCTAACTCAGATAAACCAGTCAATGGCCTACTTATATTGGCATGGGCAATGGCTTCTAGTGTAGATACTTTTATATTACCGCCTGACAAGATACTATCCCCCCATTGCTTCATAGCTCCAAGGGCTTTACCATAATAACTGACCTGCGCCAAGTCACTTGGAGTAATAGGAATACCTGTAATATTTCTTGGGTTGGTATCGCCGCGAGTCCACAAGTTAGCCCCAAGTAAGTTACTTGCACCTCCATATAGAATATCATCTGCAAGATCCTTACCAAGCATACTACGTGTGTGGCTGTAAGCATCCTTATACTCATCCCCTCCCCATGCAGCAATACCTTGATTAGCTAAATTAAATCCTGGTAACGACTGTGCCCCAAAGATAGTACCTTGCAAGGCAGCCATCAATGCAACAGCTTTATCATTCCCATTAGCTATATGTCTAGTAGCTTGCTGAAACATATTGAATTGATAAGTTTGGAATAGGCCGACAGCTTGTCCCAATATACCTTGAAAAAGTAAAGGCCTTTGTGCAGATGTATAGTTCCCTACTACCTTCTTAGTAAATGTAGTTATGAAAGCATCTAAATCCTCTCCTTTCAATCCTCTTAGTTCGCCGATCTGATCAGCTAATCTTGCTGCAAATAGTTGAGTTGATTGTTCAGCAAAAGCAGTTGGAGTTTGTAACTTAGTAAAATACTTATCTGCTGTTTGCCATACTTTCTTACTTGCAGATAAAGCTGCTACCTCATTCGGAGCTCCCATCATGATAGCATGGCTATCTAATAAATCATGGTAGACAAACATGTTTTCATTTACAATGCCTAACTTACTATATCTCTCTAAATCTGCACGACGGCCTGCACCAAACATATCTTTTATGGCATCGCCCATAAGTTTCATGTATGGCACATCTTGCCCACTTCCCATAGCGGCACGTATCTCAGGCAAAGCAAGAATTGGAGTCCCAATAATATTAACCAATCCATTAAAATAGTCAATGCCTAATACTAAACTCCGCATTAGTGCATTAGTTTTTCTTAATGTAGTTTGAGTTACATCTTTATAAGTATTGGCTTTACTGAGTTTCCATAAAGAGTCACTAGAAAATAGATTAGTGCCATAACTATTGGCAATATCATTTGCTGCAACTTGATCAATAGACTTCTTGCCATTGACCAAATCATTCCAGTTATTCTTTATTCCTGCAATTACTTTGCCCCCTGCCCAGTCAGAAGTTTTCTCTACTAGGGTATTAAACTTGTGCCATGTAGTATCTTGGTCATAAAAATTGAATAAGGTATTAAAAATCTTCTTAACCCCAATAGTATCATTTCCAAGAACTTTACTCATTTGTTGGGCTTCTGCTAACTGTTGCCCATACTTCAACATCAAAGCATTGTTCATAGAAGTGCGATCACTTCTGGCAAAGTCATTCATGAACCCATTTACTAAATCTTTTGCATTGGTAGTAGGAGCTAAGTCACTTAATATACCTTTGCTAGAAAGAGTAGTATCAATCTTAGTTCTACCTCTTAGAGTTAAGGCATCTTCATAATCTCCTAATAATTGGTGGTAGCTATCAATATCTTTTGGAGTTCTGATAGTATAGTCTGGATTAGCCTGTGCTACAAGTGCTACTTTATGATTAAGTTCCTTGTCAGTAGCAGCAAATACCATACCAACACTACCTTTATTATCAGACACTAATACCTTATGGGCAAAGTCATCAGGATGTGGGGGAGCAAAATATAACTCTTTCCATTCTCCATCATCGTATCTATCAATAATCTTTTTCCCAATACCTTGTAAAGAAAGATTCTTTCTACTAATACGTTCTGCATCATGAGATAGGTAAACTTTCATCCAATCCAATACTTCTTGGTTTTTAATAGTAGCAGCTGGGGCTACAGGTTCATCACCTAATTGGGAAAGCAATTTAATTTTACCTTCGCTATTTACTACGTATTTTTCTTTATTACCAGTTACCATTGCTTTAATACTTGCTAATTCAGTTGTTACTGCACTACCATCGCCTGCTGCAAGTATTCTGTTATTAACTCCAAGAAATTTTCTAGCAGTTTCATCTCCCCACTTCATTAAAGTAGTTTGAGTCTGTAAGCCTATATGCTGTGCCTTACTCCAGAAAGTACCATACTCAGCATTAGCGGAAGTAACTACTCCAGCACCTCTGTCAACTCCATCATAGTCATTCATATCTATCTTTATGAATTGCTTACTATTATCCCCAATGATTCTATTAGCAACTTCATTTTGAAAATCTTGATAAATAGAATGTTTTGCATCATTGAATGCCGCACTACGAATTTCAAAGTAATTTGGCACTTTAGTTCCTACTGCATACTTTACAGCTACATGGCGTAAAGCTTCAGTATCAATACCATTGACTACTGCGGATTCTGGGATATCTTTCTTGCCAAAAAAGTCATCAGTAACATTAAGACGAGTTTTGATTTCAGGATAAGTAATATCAGAGTTTGCAGCTATTAATGCGTCTTTCTCTGCAATTTTTAATTGAGTAATTCTTTGTAGTGCATCCTCCCCTGCATACTCGGTTATATTAGAGTAAGCTTTAGCCTCCATTTTTGCAGTAAATACCCACCCATTCCCAGTATGATTACCAACATAGCTATTATTTAATAATCTCTTGGTTGAAGAATTCAATGAAGCGTACACCGCCGCAGGAATAGTAACAGTATCTATTGCATTTTGTAGACTGCCTATTAATGTATTCCCTACTAAATATGTAGCCTGCGGTTTATAGGAAATAAGTATACTATCTATAGACGTTGTTGCTGGGATTGTATTACTTACACTAATAGCCCCCCCATCTTGTTTGTTTGCTGCAAATACGAGGTCATGAAATAAGCGGTCAGCACTCGTAGTTTGATATACATGTGTATCAGAAAGTGTACCTTTGCCCATAGTTTTTGCTGGAGCTACCAGCGACGTCTCTGCTAATAGTATTTTTCCAAATTTCCTGTAGTAAGCTTCAATTGTTGGTAAATCTGAAACTCTAAGAACTTCCCCCCCTGTACGTTTACTATCCTGCAATACACTTTTATATGTACTAAAGAATCTTGCTTGGGAAATTGCGGGGGTTTCTTTTCCAATTTGTACCGCATAGTTTGCATTAATATCTAATTTAGGAATAGCTGTAGCTTTACCTCCAACTTTAACTAGCTCTGAATTAACAAATTCTACTTTACCAAAATCCCCTAAAGTATTTACTGCTTGGTTATTTATACTACCATCGCTTAAGTCAATAATTTGATGTACTAGAGATTTGTTAGTAGCTTCAGTAGCTCTAGTAACTTTTTCTGCACCTGAAAATATCTGTCTTACTGTAGATAATTTATTATTACTAACTAAGTTATCTGCTAGGTCTTTAAAAGGTTTTGCCAAATTGCTATCATCAGATAAACCTTTAAATAACTTATTCATATAAGTATCATTGGCAGAAGCTGTAGCAGTTAGTACTTGTCGTTGCTTAGCGGCCAAAGCATCAGTAAATGCCCCTTTAGATTTAGTAACATCTTCAATGTTTTTAATTTGACTAATTACCTTTTCCCTCGCAGCCAGAGTATTGGTAATATCATCTCCAATGGTATAAACATATTTATCAGCTACATCTCCTAATTCAGTATCTAACTTAGCTTTTGCCCCAGCTTGTACTTCATCTAATACATTTCCTTCTTCATCTAATTTAATTTTCAACCCCGCCATAGGGGTACTATGTTGAGTAAAGCTGGCATCTTGCAATACTTTCCCAACTTGCTTTTCTACTTCAAGCAAGTTAGTTGTTACTGCTCCATTGCTATCTGTACTTGTGGCACCTATTAAATCAAACTTAGCCCGTTTGAAAGTGCCAAGTCGCCATAATCCCCCAATAGCTCCAAAGGCAGCGGCGCCAGTAAGGGCATTACCAACAAATTCCCCTACACTATCCACATCTTTATAGATTGGAGATTGACTCATAGCTGCATAAGTGCCTGCTTCTGCTGCAAGTCCTTCAAGAGTTGTTTGGACAAACTTACTTCCAGCTGCACCAATTCTACTTCCTACCACACCTTCACCTGCTGCCATCTGTAGTGCAGCTTTATTTAACCAATATCTTTCTGCTGAATTGGTAAGTAACCCAGTAGTGGCACTGGCTGCCCGACTTACAGCTAAACCTTTTTGTAAAGCTGTTAGTCCTTTTACTGCTACACCACTTGGGACAGCACTACCTAAAATAAATCCCCCTAAGTCAATCCCTGCTTGGTGCTGTCCATAGTAAGTTTTATAGCTATCTGTATCATCAAAGTTATTTACTATCCATGTTGAATCTAAATTGTCTGTGAAGGGTTGAGGGTTATCACTACCAATATTAGCAATCTTATTACCTGCCCAGCCAATACTATTCCACATTTGTGCTACACCACTAGCGGCAGCAAGAGGCACACCTTTAGTTATCCAATCTGCTGCATCAGTAGTCCACTCTCCATTGCCAATACTATTATAGCTTGAAGCTACAAATTCATCATTTACTGGGCTGTCAATTGCTGCCATGTTAATACTCCTTAAATTTTATTTAGGATTTAAAGTTACTTGAGGACTCCCAAAAGTATCTTGCAAAGGATGATAGGGTTTCCCTTGAAGCGCAGATATAGGAGTTGCTACAGTTTGCGCTATTATATTATTTTCAAATATATTAGCCATTGTTCTGCCTAATCTTCCGTTAAATGCTTTAATTGCATCGCCACTTTTCAAAGCTGCTCTGAACTGCTCAACACCTGCTGGAGTTGCTAAATCCATCTTAGCATCAATCCCTTTGATTTGAACAAGCAATTTACCTGTAGGGGCGGGGGCATTAAAACTTTTGAAGTTAGTATCTTTAGTTGAGTTCTCTGCTAAGCCTTTATAGAAATTAGCAATCTCCACGGAGGTAGCTCCTGCACTAAAAGCATTAGTAATAAAATCTACCGCAGTAAGTTTACCTACCTCCTCAGGGGAAATACCTTTTGGTAGGGCTAATCCATTTGAAAGAGTTTTTGTATCCCCACCAAATGGGGTGTACATGTTATTTGTGATAATTCCCGATACACCATTTGCTGCTGCTTCATATGCCTTATTTACTGCAAGACGTTTTATATTGTCATTGTAGGCAATATTAGCAGCAATAGCACTTTTATCTAGTGTAGCATCAGTTGGCCTGAAAGATGTGGGGGGAATGGAATTTATAATTTCCTGTTGGAAAGCACTATGCCGTTGTGCTTGCTTAATTAATTCAGGAGGTGCAGCGCTACCTAACATATTAACAGTTTGTACCGCAGTGTATGGATCACTGCCTAAACTATTATTATTAGAAGCTATGGCCTGTACCGCAGCTAACTTATCGCCTAATACTGCCTTAATATCTGATGTCTTCATTCCTTCAGGCATTGTAATACCAATAGATTTAGCTGCATTTATTAATGTGACATCATCTGGATTACCTAAAGTCCCAGTAGCTTTTTGTTGGGCTACTGCTATTTTAGCTTGTTCCGTTTTATTTTGCATATTAGCAATATCTAATTGTTGCTTCAGCTGTTGCTGTGCATTGGCATCACCTGTAACTGCATTATAAGTACCATTTTCTATTTGTTGTTGTTGAGTTAAATTACCTGCTGCTTTATCATAGATAGCGGGAGCAATTGTAGTATCAGCTAAAGTAGCTTTCATGTTAGCAACCTGCTCTGCTAAAGCTTTTCCTGTTGCAGATTGCTCTCCTTGCATACGTAGCATGGATTTATAAGGTAAATCCTTACCACTTACACGTAGTACACCATCTAGAAAACTACCAAGGCGGCCAAGGGCGGTATCATTCTGCAGGTGCATTATTTTGTTATTAGTAATATCCATAACAGAATTTTGAATATCAGTTAATGAATTTGTATTTTGTTGTACTGCCTGCCCAAATTTCTGTGCCATACTATCTTTGGTATTTGGATTCCAGCCAAAGTTATTTACAGCAGCTAAGTTATTGTCTGCTATTTTCTGGGCTGCCTGTACCATTTGGTTATTATATCCAGTTACTGCACCTGTCTGATTAGTAGGATTAGGTACATCTACACCAGCGGCAATCTGTAGTTTCTTATTCTCAGCCGTACTAGCTACTCCTGCCCAGCGGTCTGCCAATTCTTGTGTACTATTAATCCATTTGTCTTTTGCTTGTGCTACTGTCATACCAGCCATACCATTTGCATTAGCATTTTTAGCTGGAATAATATTAGTAATAGGACTATTAGGATCAGCTTCTAACCATTTTTTAACAACTCCACGGCCTTGTTGATGTGCTGCATACAGAACTCCAGAATTTTCTTGTGATACTGGAATACCAAGATATGCCGCATTCTTCTTAGCTAATCTGATCGCGGCATCTATGTTAGCCGTTGGGTCATTTACTAACTTACGGTCTAGCCCAACTTCAGCAGAAGCTGCTTTGCCCATCTGAAAAATACCTTGGTACTCACTTCCAGCTCTGTTAGCAGCTTGCCCATATGCAGTCTCATTATTAGCCATTGCCAAAAACGGCGCAGCTGGTACTCCTGCAATTGCTGCACGTTGAGTAATAAGTTTTTGGACTTCTTCTTCTGTCATGATATTTCTCCTTACTTATATAAATTAAAAATTAACCAGCTTTTACATCAGGTCTTACTACCGCGTCATAGGCAGAAGTGCCAATTTGTGCCATGCCATTAATAGCATTAGTTAAATTCATTACATAACTTTGGCTGATATTACCAACTGTATAGCTGTTCTTTATTGCATTAATAAGTTGTGCCATAACATTCAAGTCATTAACTCGTATACCTGCATATCTACTGATATTATCAAGACGCAGTTTAACACCTTCACTTACAGTTTTTTGCATAAGCGTTATTAGCTAGTAACTGCATTGTAGTAGAGTTATAGCCATTGGCAATACACTGTGGTTGATATACTTGTGCCAGTGCCTCATCTTTAAATTCTGTGAATAGAGTATTTATAGCTGCATCTGCATCTGCTATTGCAGTTGCTTTATCATACTCTATATCTTTATTCATTAGACGTGGTACTAATTCAGTCATTACCCTGCATGTAGGGGGATACCAACAGTCATCGGTATTCCTTTTAGCGAAAGCATAGTCTTCTGCATCTTTCATCATTAACCATGCTACTATAGGCACTAATGCTTCTAACCACACACTGGTACTCGCTGCTGCATCATCTACTGATGTACCCATGATGATTCTCCTTTCGTTTTAAAATTAATAGTAATTAATAGTAATTAATAGTAATTAGTTATTTGCCTGCATACTCAAAGTGCATCCAATCGTAATTCTTTTCTTTGCCCAGTGAGATAAATCCATGCTTGTAGAAAATATCAATCATAGTTTTATATTCTGCCCGTGCAAATCTAGCAGTCTTATCTGTTTCTTTAAGTTGGTTACGCGTTGGGTCTAAGTCAATAGCAATACCAAAAGCATGTTTAGACCAACTATTGCCCCCGCGCATGGCACGATAGGCAAATGTCCCGCCAAATAAATCTATTCCAAGTGCTACTATTTTATTATATCCATAAGCAGAAAGCAAATCATTAAATACAGCTAGGAAGTTATCAGCAATTGCTTTATGTACTCTAACTGTTTTAACTTTGGTATTGATATCCCAAGCTAATCGCATTGGGTATGGTAAAGCTATTGACTTTAGATATGTGCCAGTTTGATTAGGCATACCGAATTTATCTATTGCTTGTGCAGTTGTATACATATTCATATTCCTAAATATAAAGTAAAAAAAAGAGGAGAAGGAATTGCTTCCAACTCCTCAACTCACACTCTAAAATCATTTGTTATTACTATTGCTATCAGAGGTAAATGGCGGCGTCGACGTAGCAGTTCTTAATGCTACCCCAATAACACCAATTACTAAAATAGCTAATTTAACTTTAATAGGATCCGTAAAGAAATCCGTAACCATAACAGTATTGGTTTCCAAGAAACTAAACACCGAACTAACTATAAGTAAAAAGTTAAATAAATATGTCTTCCAGCCTTTAAACATTTTTTACCCTCACTTTCTTGGTTGTTCAGTAATTAAGTTAATATTACCAACTAAACGTCTGTGTAAATCATTAACTACTTCTTCAAGAGATTCCCGTTTAGCTCGTTCAATATCTAACTCATTACGTAAAATGGTTATCTCTACTTCTTGCTTATCAAACTTGCCTTGCCATTCAGCTTCTTTGGTACTTGGGTCTCCCGCCATACTACGTAGTGAATAGACCGCTGCACCTGTGATAGCACCTACTATTGGAAGAATAACTGCCTTAGCATCATCAGGTACGTCCTTCCATGTTAGCATGACAAATGCCATGATGGATACAAGTACCACAAGATAGCCTACACCTACTGCTATTCTTGTGGCATCTGCATCTTTATACCAAGGAAGTTTGTTGCTTGGAATTATTAAGTTTTCCATTTAAGCCGTTTCCTATATAGTGGATATTATATATGTGACATATAGGCTACGAACCCATCAAGCATTTGCATTTCAATACTTGCATCAGAGCCCTCAAGATAATTACCAGTAAATTGTAATACATCACCTTTTGCTAAAGATACTGCTCCGTGGAAATGTACATCACTAATGAAGGGATTAGCAGGTACAGATAAACTAAATACACCTCGCCCGTAATCAGCTGTATAAATATTATTCACTAAAATATTAGCTTGAATGTTAATACGTGCGGCGGCGATACCTGCAAACTGGAACTGAAGATCAAAATCAATCATATATAAACCAGTTTTATTAATTACCAAGCCATTAGAACCATTGAAAGTAATTGGGGCATCCCCAACAGAACTCCGTGTAGTAACGTTGGCAATAGGTAACACCTTAGCGCCTGAGCCTACCGCAGCAGTAACTACATCCGCAGGTTTTGGTATTGCATTAACTCCAGCATTATGTACAAGACGGCAAGCATTACCTTGTGTTAGGTCATTAACCTGTGCAGTAGTACTTGCAGGTGTCATAGCTACAGTATTAGATGTACCTGCAATTGCTTCTGCTGTAGTAGCGTAGCGAGTCTTACCCGCTACTGTTGTACTAGCAGATGGTAATCCAGCTAAGCCTGCCGCTAAATCTGCATCTGTGACCAAGCCACAATGAGAAATTAAACGTGCACAGTTAATTGTTAATTCACCTGTAGTTGAATCAACCACAATAGGGGAAGTAGAGGAAGCACCTGCGGTTTTTACCATACCATATTCAGTACTACTAGCAATAGGTAATGTAGCAGTACTAGCGCCTACAGATAATACTCGAGTAGTTGCATTATAACTAACAGAGCCTACAGGAGGTTTAACCCAGCCTGTACCATTCCACACCCAAATCTGCCCACTTGGTTGTTCGATATAGATATCTGGGTCATTGCTACTTGGTGCAGAAGTCGGGATACCTACACCAGTACTTGTTGATTTACAGCAAGTCATTATATACTCCTTAGAATAAACTTAATTAAGTTGTTTTATACCAAGTACCAGATTCAAATACATAGAAATCTTTAGTAACAAGGTCAAGATAGAATGGATAATATCCATCTGCGGGCTCACCTGTTGGTGCTCCGCTACCTACTGGTAACTTCAAACATGGGAACATGTCAGCATAACTAATCATTGCCTCATTAACTTGTAATACCTGATTACAATTATTGATACGCAAGATAGTTGGAGGCATTAGACATGGATCAAACTTGTAGCCAAATGGCATATCCTCTGGCATCCCATTGATACGTACTAATGGACGGATAAAGCGAGGATTAGGTGTACCATAAGTTACAGAGTACCATGTTTGAGCTACTGGGCGAGAGCAATTATTGTCTGCCATGATAACTCCTTTTGGTTATACATAAGTATAGGTTGCTTGTAATCTTCCAACACAACCTGTTATTGCTGGGATGTTGATTACAACTGGAACTCCTGCGGACACAGCTTTCACAGGGGAAGTAAAAGTCAAGGGGATAGTTTCTAACTGCCCAATAGTTGTAGCCCCATTGGGGAGTAACTTGTTGCACGCTCCAGATAAGTTACTGATTGAGCATTTCAATAAAGTTGCGGAGGCCGTACGAGCAGTAGAGGAAAAAATTTCAGCAGTAGCACTGCCAATAATAATAGTCTTTCCTGCCACAGCTGGGATAGTTAATGTTACAGAAGAGGCTATTGTACTACCTCCAGCTTCTAGAAAGTTATCCACTGCCCAATTATTCGCCCCGCCAATAATTTCTGTAGGTAAAGGATTAGCTGCACTAAGTGTATTAGTGCCATCCTTCCCAATAAGTCTTAACAATGCACCTAGCATTATAAAGTCCTCCAAATAAATTCATAAGAACCATAGATTAAAACTCCCGCTATGGAATAAACCTTTACTGTTAATACCCCAGCAGAAATACTAACTGGTTCAATCTTCATAGTTTCATTCAGCAGTATCGCCTGCTCAGGGTCAGTACGGTCTATTAACTTAGCTATGAAGAGATCATCAACAGTAAAGTTGACTGTAGGAAGCGTAACTGACTGTTCTGCAGATCCACTTGCAGTAAAGTCTATAGTAGCAGTTCCTCCTTGTAAATAAAAGGTTGATGGTATGTGCTTATTACCATCGCGAAGTACGATGGCAGCCATACTTATTTCTCCTCCGCTTTCCATTCAATCTTACCTACATTTAACGCTCCATCACTTGCTGAATGAAAATCAATAATAAAACCAGTGGTGGTAATACTATCTTCACGCACTGTGATTGCTGCACCTGTGGCATAACGGATCTTACTAGTTAAAGTAATGAATGGTACGGAGTTAAATGGCGTAGAAAATTCTACGGGTATCTCACTGAAGTAAGTATCTGAGACAGCTTGCGTTACTTCGCCGAACTCAGTTTGCTTACTACCTGATACTATAGGAGTACTGGCACTAACACCACTTGCGGTATATACTGGAGTAACAGTTGCACCGCCATCAGTACTTACCCATTTCAATGGAGAACCTAAAGCTACATCGTTGCCTCCAAAATATTGAGTAGTTGTAGTGCCATCATCCACAATAGTTGGCGCAGTACCCACAGTAGGGGTTGGGATTACTGGCACAGGTACATAAACACCTGCTGAGGACACTGTAGCAATGTTACCCGCTGCTGGGTCAATCTTAGTATCTGCTTTAATCAGATAGTTAGTATTATCCCCAATCGTAGATGGAGTGAGGGTAACGGTTACTGAGCCTGTAGTATCCCCAGTTAATACTTGGTCGTCAGGAAGTTGTGCAGTCGCTACTACTTTCAAGCCACCATCCGTACCAAGTTGTAAGGAGTTGCCAGCATCCGTAGATACTTGAATAATACTACCAGCAAGTACAGCACCTGAGGCTAAAGGTGCATATTTCTTAGTAGTTGCATTATGAAGAACTACTTTATTTTGAATATCCATTTTAAAACTCCTTCTTAGTTACATGTTAGATAATATTAAGCTTGGCTATTGGTACCCGATGTAGGTGTATACCCTGGTATTACATAGTCAACCCCATCTACTGTAATATTAAGCCATACAATAGGCTTACCTAACAAGTAATCATCAGTACCAACTGTATCTGTAGGGATATTAGCATCACTAACAATTGAAGGAGCAACACCTACAGCTAGTACAGGCAACGTAACAGAGTTACCATTGCTGATAGATAACTGTGCACCAGCTAAACTAAGTGTTTGTGCATCTAAGTCTGCGGGTAAAGTAACACTACCGCCGCCAGCTGATAAAGTTACTACATTACCTGTTCTGGATAATGTTTGGTTAGTAGCTTCTGCAATTTCTTCCATCGGTAAAAAACATGGATTAACTACATAACCTACTGGTGCATCTTGTACCATTGCATTGATACGAACTACTGGACGAATGTAACGAGGATTTGGACTACCATAAGTAGGAGGTGTACCCATTACAAAAGTTTGTCGTTGTGGGCAATTATTCTCTGCCATGACAATACTCCTTAGTAAGAAATTAAAAGAAAGTATCTTCTTAGATACTGGTGTTAGTATAAAAGAAGACACTAAAAACCTAAAGAAAATGATTATCTCTTGAGGACAAGTAAACTGGTAGTTAGTTCATTATACCCTTGAATAGTTTGGCCTTGCGCCTTACCACTTATAAGTGTACCATCAATTGTAAATAAATAAGTATCTATTTTAGTTGGACGAATAATTGCTGTGGTGCGATAAGTTTGCCCCTTAGGTAATGGCACATTGCTAAAATTCATTTGGCCAATAGTATCTGGGAACTGTAAGTACTGGAGTTCCAATGCATTAATATCAGTTTCCCCTACATTGGTAATATCTAAATGTATCTTTGCAGTAGCTCCAAGAGGGATAGTAGCGGGTTCTGCTAATAAAGAAGTAATCATTATTGCAGAATGCAGTTTCCTTGGAGGCATAATTACTGAAGTAGAATAGCTCCAGGGTGTATTACTCCCATCGGGTCTGGTATATATACCAGTGAATGTAATATCCATACTACTACTATCTTGATTATCATGCTGCCCAAATAAGAAGAAAGTAAATTCTCTTGTACTGCCAGAACTAATAGGTTCATACTGCATGTATACTGGGATATCTTGTTGTAAACTACCAGTTACTGTGGTGATACTTACTCTTACTAATTCTTCAAATGTATTCTGAATTTGGATTGTTAATGGAAATGCTTCATTCTGTGCAATTGCTAAAGAAGTCCTTAAAGTATTGAATACAAGTTCGCTACCTGTATCAATTAATACTGCTGGGGCATTAGTATTTGCTGGGGTTTTAGTCACAATACTATTACTAATTTTATTCTCTTGCATTGCAATAAAAGTGTCTGACATACCAATAACTTCTGCGGAAATAATAGCTAGGCCATCTTTGTCTGTAATACCTGTATAGGGTTTTACTATCCCAGTGGAACTTTGACTGATTACAAATGGCGTATTAGCTTTTCCTAATACAGTCAATTCTGCAAATAAGCCTTTTGCAATATAAGTATTACTACAGAATAACTGTAAATTATTTACTACATCTTCCACTTTACACTTCTGAGCTACTACAGAAAGTGTAGGTAAAACATAACACAGTTGTTCTGTGGTACATGTTTCTTTCCATAACTCTACTGTATATGTACCTTCTCCATTTAGCAAATGAATTTCTGTACTAACAGTCCCAGTTTCATCTGCCTGTACATCTAATTTAAAACTCTCCCCTGAAGGATTAATAATCTTTAAGGATAACTTTTCATTATTACCTAAGTTACTAATTTCAATTCTTACTGGCTGTGTACCATATTGAAGAACTGCTGGGACTATTGCCCAAATTGGTGAAGTAGTTGTCATTACCTGTAACCTCCTAAAGTTACCATACCTTGAATACTTACTATATCAAAAGTACCTGTTAGTTTAAATGAATGGTTAATACCTGTAATTCGCATAATCCATCTTGATAAATATTTGGTATCTATCTGGCGAATTGGATATATTGCTGGGTTGAAATTCTTACCATCTAAAGAAGTCAATACACTTAAAGTGGTTTCCTTTGGTAAAGTATTTTCAACTTCCAGTGTATGTAATGTACAGATTCTATTTCTTGTATGCTGTATCTTACCAAAGAACATTACACTGTCAGTATCAATTGTGGCTGCTTCTAAGTCCAATGTTTTTATCTTACCATCTTTTTGTAAGAAACCTAGCTGATGATTTGGTTCTACTAGATATGTTGTGCTCGTCGCTGGATCCAATTCAAAGCAATCAATATGTTTTACCTTTAGTTTCCCCCAGCGTTTGAATGGCATATCATATACTAAACAATGTGTTAATGTATCAGAGGTTGGTAGAGCATAACTAATTACTAAGTATCTGTTAGCAATAATAGCTATCTTAACTTGTAACTCCCCTTTAAATACCCACTGTTTTAACTCACTATAGCCTTCCTGTATTTCTGGCCAAATCTCAGTTTGGCTACTCCATACTTCTGATTCATTGGTACTTGATCTCTTACCTGTATCTCCAATGTAGTCTTCAAATATATGTGAGGTTAAGAAATCTGTTACTTCGGGGAATAGTTGCTCTGCGCCACCTGTTAATTTTCCAAACTGTTGTAGCCCTTTATTAGTCCAACAGTAAAATACTTCATGGTTATTATCATTGGTAACATGTTCTAGTTTTCTGATGCCGCCGCTATTCTGTATTTCTTCAAACTTAAAGGGTAAATCTTTATCCCCAATAAATGTAGCTCTTACAGCATTGACAGTAGTAAATATAACAAAACCATTACTTGTAGGTAGACAACCCACAATAGCGCCACGAACATGTAATGGAATAATACTTCCCGCCCTTGTTTTAAGCTGGGGTAGAAAATCTTCGCTGTCCAGTACACTGCTCCAATGGATAGTGTCAGTAGTATAGCTAATAAGATAATTGTTTGCATGTGTTATTCCTAGTATGTTATTTACATCTAAGCCTTTTAAATCAACAAGTTCTAGCTGCATTGTTGTTTCATTTAACTTCTGTACATGAGAGTATTGATGGCAGATATAGGTTGCTTTATGTATGTGTGCATAGGTAACATCCTTTCCATTACTATAGCCGCCTATTGTTTGCCAACTACCATTCAATAAGATATAGTTATTATTTACTGTAGGTAAATAGACATATCTCACCTCTTGGCATGTCCGTAGTACTTGCGCATATTTTGCAGTAGTATCTGCTGCATTGCTGATTGTCTTATATCCAACAGAAGCAATACCTGTAACAGTTGGTAATACATTATGGATATAGATGAAAGTAGGAATACCTACATCTCTGTCGGCACTTGCCCCTCCATACTGATTTACTGTTATATAGTTACTATCTTGGGGCTCTCTAGCTAATAGACTTCTTCCATGTAGAGAACTTAATAGTGGGAAGTTAGCAGCTGTCACATTAACTCTGAATTGTACATCCATTGCTACTCTCCTAAGTTATACATGAAAGATGAAATTGTGGCTACCAGCTACTTTTTCTGCTGCTAATTTTGTTGCAGACAGTACAAGTCTTAAGTGGGTCACTTGTTCAGCTGTTATATGTAGGTCTTGTTTATATTTACCATTTATAAGTAATACAATATTACCCATTACATAGTATTTAACTCGCCCTCTTAAAATATATGTAGGACGATTAGTTGTTACCTCTAGGCTATAACTCTCTGCTGGCTGTGTATGTAGTACTTGAATACTTGCACCAGGATCAAGACTGACGCTAACACCTTTCAATGCAAAGTGTCTTGTAGTTGCTGAACTATAATTTAAAGCAAAAGGAAAAAATCCTTCATCAGGTAATAAATATGCTTCATGCTCTAGCTTAACTAGATAGGTCTTTTCGGTGCTTGTTATTTTGCAATTAGTCGCTTGGCCTGTTGGAGAAGGTACTGTGACTACTTCATGTGGGCTTAAAGTACAAGTAGTAGTTACACTTGTATCTGTACTATCATGGGTAAAACTAATAGTTATTTCATTATAGGCGCTACTGGCATTCTTTAGTGTAAAATATATTGTACTTCTGTTATCTACTTCTAAATCTAGTACTGGGTTAATTGGAAAAAAAAGTCCAGCAGTGGTCTCTACTGGAACTTCTTGAGTTGTAAATCGTGCTGGACGTAACATGGAGGTTCTCTTTCTTAATAACTTCTTATATTCTGTTCAAGTTGCTCACTTAAGATTACTGCAATATGCCCTGTAGGTAAGCGGTCTCTTGCTCCAACGCGGCCACGATAGCGATCTGCGGCAGATGTATCCCGAAGAATATCAAATAGTAACATTAATGTCCAATCAATAAGAGCTTCTTCGTATAGATCAGCTACCCAACTACTATATTCTTCCTCAGGAAATAACTTAGGATTCTGATAGAAAAACATTTCATATTCATGTGTTTGGTAGTTAGCATTTATAGTTAGGTTACCGCCGTTGGTTCGCCACCAATTGGTATTGCAGCGACAATGTTCTAGGCTAGGATTTGGAGTTAATTCCTTACTACATTGTTTAGCCCCCATACCATATTGTTTTGCAAAGTAAGGCAAGATAGCTTTAATTGCTCTTACTCGGGGAAAAGTACTTAATGGAATAGTTATCTCATGTTGTCTGCCAGCTGTGTTGGTAACTAGCCCACTAACCAAATCTCTATGGAAGAAATCTAAATGGTGGATAGCCAATGTTGCTTGTCGCAG
The DNA here is from genome assembly GCA_028673005.1 of Tanypteryx hageni. NCBI lineage: Eukaryota > Metazoa > Arthropoda > Insecta > Odonata > Petaluridae > Tanypteryx > Tanypteryx hageni. The sequence goes on along the minus strand of JAJPWW010000395.1, from coordinate 8,003 downwards.
TTGTATCTTAATTTCTTCTATTACATCAGGACGATTAGATAACTTGACTAATTTCTGGCATAAATTGTTGAATTGATTGCTCATTGTCTTTTACCTCATTAATGTTGGCGTATTCTACTAAGATTTTATCTGCGAGTAAACGGTCACGGGTGATAAATAAGAAATTAACAAACAAACAGCGCTTACCGTCAATCACTACTGAGTGGGTGGGACTGCCGCTACGGAGAGTAATGTAATCATTTACTGGTAACTTAGCCTTTACTTTCTCCAGTTCTTGATCTTTTAAGGCAAGTGCAGCATTAGCTGCTGCTAACTGGGCAAGTAATACAGAAGTATCTGCGCCACTGATCACTGGTTCAGCTGCCATTGCAGAAGTAACTACATTATCAGGTAACTTAATTTCTTTGGATGTTGTTTCTGCTGCTTTCTTTTCTGCAATGATTTGTTGTGCAGTTTTATTAGACATGATAAATCCTTTTAGAGTGGAAATGTGAGCGGCAGGACTTAGGTAATTAAAAATTAAAAATTACTGCCTGCACACTGATTATAAGAAGCTAACTAATTTATAATTAGCACTCTTGTTCTGGAGCTACTACTACTTTACATGGCTGCTCTACACATACGCTTGCAGATGCAGGAGCATAAATGATGTTATCAATACCATTTGGTAATACAGAGAAGATATAACTTTCATTAGTACCAACTGTATAGTTGAAAGTCCCGATACCTGAAGCATCAGTAGTAACTTCTATAACACCTGTTGGCGTTTGTACTTTTACTAATGTATTAGCTTTAGATTTAACTTTTACTACAGTTACAGAGTTAGGAGCAATCTGGCCTGACAAGCAAGGTTTATCAACTTCGATGCTGCCATATACATTAGTAACACATGGTGCACAAGAGATACCAACATCGCACAAGCCCATGATAATACCATTAGCTAAAGGAGCTTCAACACACACTGTCATCTCAGTTAAATATGCGCCACCTTGAGCATCAATACCATTGTCTTGTGCTATGCCGCTAGTACTATTTGCATTTGGGTTGAAATCTTTGTAGTCTGTTTTACGGCCTGTTAAGTACGCAACACACAAAGAACTCAAATCTACTACCATACCCATGCCACGAGTGAATGGCAAAGTATTGAACAATGGATGTTCCATTACTTTAAAGTTACCACGACCTACTGAGAACTCTGTAAAGCGTTGGCCAAAACGGTTATTACCTGGAGTAGCAGTCATACTAATACCAGATTCTTTGGCATACAAACGGCCTAATTTAGAAATAGCAGAAACAAAAGTACTATCGCCAAAGATGATACGATCATTAGCTTGCGACTGATCTGTTACTACATTAAACATAGGATCAAGCATTGCTTCTAATGCATCATAGGTAGTAGTACGTGGGGCTTGTACAATATTTTGTGGTGCATATTGCTGCAACATTGAGTAGATACCCCCCATCTTACGTAATGGTTGGCCTTTCAATTGGCCTTTGTAGCGTTCACCAAACAAGATACTAAGTTCAATATCACGGGCATGGAACAGTGCTGCATCCCGGCGGTTATTAGCCGCTGCTCCGTCGCCAACTTGTGTAAGCAAAGACTTGGCTGTACCTGATACTGCCCATGTATTACGGAAAATCTGAGTAGTATTAGAACCTTCAGTGTAGCTGCCTACTTGTGGCAATGGGCGCAAAGAAGATTCTTCAAATGCAGTACCAATTGACATCAAAGTTACACCAGCAGGAACTGCTGCGGGAGATGTAGTACCAACGCCGCGACGAACTGCAATTGTATTACCAACAATACCAACGATCAGAAGTTGTTCCATAGTACCAGGAACGATAAGTACCATACCTTCCATCATAAATGCAGTATCTTGTACTGTAAATTGGCTAACTGCATTTTGTGCAGCTGCTGGCAATGCTGAAGTAGTAGTTACTTGTGGTTGTACATATTCACTGAAAAACCAAGAATGGTCAACGTTAGTAATTGTTTCTTCTCGCAATTGAGAAGTCATGGCAAACAAAGGTGCAGAGCCATTAGGCATAAGATGGAGGATTTTACTGCTAAAACTAGGAGCCAATTGACGTGGCGCAAAGTTACTTGTGTTAAAAATGCCAGCTGTAGACATGATTAAATTCCTTAGAAGATATTAGTAAGGCAGAGGAGTTCTGCTATTACATATTTTTAAAATGGTCATCCCAATTAATTGAAGATGTTTGTTGTGGCTGCGAATTGTTGTTAGTTTGTGTAGAGAACTTACCACCCAAATCTTGTAAATACGCAATGACGCCTTCTTTAATATCTGCTTCTGTAGCTTTAGGATAGTGAGCTAAGATTGAATCCTTAACTAACTTAACTACAGGTTGAAGATGGGGCGCAGATAATACTGGGTCTTGCCCCAAATTGTTATCCAAAGTAAAGTTTTTCATTTGCTCTGGAAGTTGTTGCTGCAATTGTTTAGCGCTAAGTTCCACACCTTGTTGTGTACTAGCAATAGATGCTTGGTGGGCAGACATAGCGCCAATTTTTGCAGCAGTGTTAATAATATTCATGAATGCTGTGGCGTCGCCGCCTAAAGCAGAAGTAACATCTTCTTGTTTTACAAACTGACTAACATCTAAAGAGCCAAAGTTTTTAGTAAGAGCTTCAGGTGATACATCCCAAGGATTAGGAGTGGATTGCTCTTTTCCAGTTTGAGTTGTTTTTGCGGGTTCTTGTGGCGCAAACAGTTTACCGAAGAATTCAGATGGTAATGGCGTAGCTTGCTGCGGGGCTTGCTGGCTGGAAGATGTTGCATTTTGTTGATGGTTATCTTGTGTAGCTGGCTGTGGTTGCTGAGCAACTGGAGCTTTTCCTGTCAGCTTAGTAAGCCAAGAAGAAAACACAGTTGGTGCTGGAGCCACTTGTGCCTGAGGTTGCTGGCCGCCGTTGCCGCCACTACTACCTTCTACTACTGCATTATACTTACGTGCGACATTAAATGTTACATACATGATTGTTCTCCAATAGAGTGTGAGTTAAGATATATTAGTTGAAATTACTAAGAATTTCTTGAATTGCTTCTTGTTTCCCTTGTAACATTGCCATAGTATGTTGGTACTGGGCATGAGTTTCTGGGGTATAAGCTAAAGAGTTTTTAAGCTCTGTTGTTTCCCAATAAAGATTTTGTAGATAGTTAGTAAAATCTTCATTGTTGAGGAACGCCGCTAGTTGGTTCACCCGTCGCTGGGGGTACTTGATTTCCATTTATAGCTCCTAATGCTTGGTTGACTTGCTGTTGGTACTGTGCTTCATCTATTGGCGAAGCGACAGCACTTGCAGTATTAGTTGCTTGTGGCTGGGCTTCATTTGTTATTTGTTGTTCTGCAGTTGCTTGTTGGGGCTTGGATACTAAGAAGCTTTCAAGATGTTTTAATCCTGACTTGCTCATTAAGAATGCAAATACTTTGCCAACATCATATTGCTGTGCCAGTTGCGGAAGTGCTTGTATTGTCTGCATTGCAACCATAATAGTATCAGGAGATACTGTATCCTCCCCAATGGATAATGAATCATTAATAGTAAAGTCAATTGCTGTATCAAGGAATTTTTCAGGGGCAACTTCTATTTCTTGTTTAGTATCTAAATCAAATACCTTCATTGGTTGTTGATACTGAAGTAAGTCATATAATAGGATGTGTTTCAGTACACCAAAAAATTGATCTTCTAGTAATACGGCCATCGCCACTTGTCTTGCGTCACTCTTAGCCAGTACAGCATTGAATTGGTCATTTGTTTTATTGCCTTTTACAAATTGTCCATTTGATACTTGGTTCTGGCCAGTTACTATTGAGGCAAACTGTGCAATACCTTGAGCTAACGAACTTCTTGTACCAATAGCTGGATCACTATATGGGATACTATAGATGGCCTGTCGGATATCTTGGTTATATGCAGAGTTCCTTAATGGTATCTTTGATGATTCTGACTTATTATTAATGTCTTCGCTGCGGATTAATAAAGGATTATATACTTCTCTGTTGGCTACTATGCGACGGCTACTTGCAATTTCCATTGACCATAGTTTACTAGCTAAGTCTTGTAATGTAGCAAGTTCTTCAGGTAAGGCTTTTTGTTGATATTTTAAGTTACTTTCAAAAGGCTGGCCAATAATGATTGGTAAGTAGTCATGTGCATTACTTTTACATTCAGCGTAGACAATATACTTCATGTTTACTACTGTGAATTTCCAGATTTGTGGGGTACCTTTAGCTGGCACATCTAAACCAAAATCAGATGGAATGATTCTACAGTAGAGAGTTGTTACTTCATGACAGTTACTTGCTCCTGTGGCTACATTTAGCATACTATCAAAATGTGAATCCCAATTAGTAATACCTGTAGCTGGATCATAATCTAATATATTTGGGGTATAGTAATTACCTCCAGAATTTTGGGAATCTTTTATCTCTTTAAGGCGATGGTTGTAGCCATTGTTTATTGGTAGCGAGAGAAGATATTTATGGAGTTGGATTGACGATTTTCTTTCAAAGTACCCTGCAAATTCTCCTTCTTCTGCAAGTAACGCCGCAGGCACAGAAGTATCCCAAAAAGTATTATATGGATCTAAATGAGTAATAGAGAAGCCTTGTTTAACTGTTTCTGCTATCTTTCTTTGTACTGAACTATTACTTATGATAGTATCATTACTTACTGTCCCTACTTTGACTTCTTTCCATGTACATTCAGCTACCATTAAATCATATTTTGAAGCATCTTTAAAGCAGAGAAGAAGATTTCTTTTCCACTTCCAGTCTTTTGCAAAAGATTTAAATAAGGTATTTACTGCATTTGCTATTTCTTCTGCATCGGGGGTGGTAGTAACAGGAAAGATACTAGGAGTATTTAAGAAAATAGAAGTCAGATATGCTACCATAGTATCTGCTTGTGGCATTACAATAGGAGCTGTTACTTCTAATCGCTGTTCCCCTTTCTTAGGTTCACGGGATATGATACGATCACAGATCTCGAACTTAGCCCGCAATACTTGTAGGTTAGTTCTAGTCTGAATAAGTTCTCGAAAGTAAGAAAGTAATACTTCCTCTTGCTCTTTCTTTATTGGGTATGCAATAGTAGCTAGTGTTGTCATTTCATATCGTCCATAATAGAAGTAATAATGACAGCAGCAATGAATAAAAGTGTTATAGTCATTTCATTCTCCTGTATTAGAATTGGTTAAAAACTACAAGTTACTGCTGTAGGTTGTACTGATAAATTACTGCCGTCGTCAATTGTTTGATTTAGTAATCTACCTATTTCTGTCTTATACTTTAAATGCACCATTGGTAAATAGACAAGTAAATCAAGTAAATCATCTCTGTTATTGGTAGTTTGGGGGTTGAATCTTACAATGTCAGTAAGAACTTCTCCTACTACTTCTGGATATAAACCAATTTCTTTAGCTTGTAGTTGACTAAACATATTTAGGATTGCACCATTCTTAGTACCATGGCCTCTATTTATTGGATAGAACTCTAAGCCATATATGCCATTAAGAGTGCAGATATGTTCAAACCAGAATAGTAAAGAATCTTGATAAGCATAGTTCTCAACACAAATGACTCCAGCTCCTACTTCTGCTGCTAAATTAATAGCATTAGTAATAGTTTCCATTGGAGACATAACGTCGCGCAGTGATTTTTCTAAGTAAGGTACTCCGTCATGCAATACCCCTACTCCTATTGCTGTATCATTACTAGTAGTTTTTCTACCTGAAGGGTCAATTACTATATACTTTCCTTCATTCATAGTTGTGAGAGAGGGAGTTGCTATTAGTAATTTAGTTGGGTCAAAGATTACATTACCTGATTGTTTACTATCATTTAAGATTTCAGAAAAGAAAATAGAAGTAGTATTTGACCGTACTGCTTTCTGTAAGTCTTTAAGAATCTTTTCAGTGGACTTAAATTCAGGCCATATACTTTCTCCGTCACTAAGAATAGCCCCTGCGATAAAACTAACCCAGTCTGAAGAATCTCTAAATTGCTTTAGTAAACAACCATCAGTTGGATACATATTGCCAATGTAAATGAATAGGCAGCCTTTTTCTGATTTAGAGAGAAGTAAGGAAGCTTCATACCACTCTTTTAGTTTAGCTGATTGTGTAAGAGAGAAGGCATCTTCTCGTGATTGTATGTCATCTGATATTACTACATCAGGACGAGAGAAGCCTACGTTACTACCACGAGGGTCGCCGCCTGCCCCAAGAGCTTGGATAGTAATAAGGCGGTTGTTGAAATTGAAAATTACTGCTTCACTATTGTTAGTTTCACAATCTGCAAGTATGTTACCAAATAAGGCACGTATGTTAGGAGAACTAAAGAGTCTCTTTACGTCGCCTAAGATTTTTTCTGCTTTACCTTGGTTAAGTGCAGTAATAAGAATATATCGTTTCTTAGTGAATAGTACTAGGAATAGGATATATAGTTTTACTACTGTTGTTTTTCCATAGCCACGAGGTAAGCCTACTGCGAGTTGTGTATCATCTTGTATGTAGGATGCTTCAGTTATTAGCTGCCAGATTGATTTAAATACTGGAGGAAATAATAAGTTTAGTATCTCTGGAAGTGCAAGTGCAGCAAGCATATCCATGTCAGTAGATGCTAAGTTTATTACATCATCTTTATAGAATGCTTGTAGTGAACCATCAGCATTAGTAGAAGATAGAGAAGTGTCTTGCGACGTGCCCATAATATCTTCTACTAATGATTGTGTTGATTGTTGCATAGTAAGCTTTCTGAAAAGATGGTATAAGAAATAAGAAATGATAGATAAGAGTTAAGAGATGATATGTACTGGAGTTAATATGTACACCTCGCTTCGCTATCTATTATCTATTATTATTTATACCAATACTGCTTTCTGCTGTTGCAGTTTCTTTAGTATTTCTTCAGTGCGCTTCAATTGTAATAGCCACTGCTTTTGTTGTTGCTTGCTCATTTTCTTTCTCCTTAGAAAGATTAAGAAGTAGTTGACTGTCCATAGTTACCATTGGCCGATCACCTATTTGTACTACTTCATTGTTTGTGTTTGTAGTAAATTTCTGTTTAATTACTGTTGGCAATTGTAACATTACTACTGTGTTTTGACTGTTTATTACTAAGGCTTTTTCTGCTTCTGACGCTCCACGCCGCTTGGCTGCATTAAGAATTTGAAAGATACGTGCCGCTTCTATTGGTTTAGTAACGTAGTCCAGCATTGTGCTTACTCTGCTCAATGCCTTTGCTTCTGTTTTAGTAAGTTGATCATCGTGTTTTGTTTCTTCTAAAAGAGAATCAACACGTAGCTGGGATAACTTCTCCTGAAAACTTGGAGTGTTTGTTATTTGACTAATATAGGATTCTGTTACGTTGAATACTTTTGCCGCATCTGCTTGGGTGATGTTAGGTTGCGAGAGTAGTTGGAGTAGTTTTTCTTCCATTTTGTTTTTGCGGCAGGCCGCCCCTCCTTCTTTTTTGGGTGATGTGGGTATTATATAGGGGGTGGAGATTTGTTAGTAGAAAATGATTTATACTAAGTTATAAAGTTTAGTATGGCTTGATTTAAAAAAGTTTAGAAAATTTTTTGGGTTGCTATATAGTACCCCCACACACCAGCAATAAAAAAAAGTCTGTACCCCCCATAGGGAGTTGTTAGGTAAATATAGGGGAGAAATCATTTTGGGCAACGGTGTAATTAGGTATGTGCCTGGTATACATATGCGTTTTTAGTAAAAACATATGTGAATAATGTTTGTTGGTAAGTAGGTGGTGATAAATCATACGATCAATAATCAACAATCAACAGTGCCCCCCTCCTTCCCGTTACCCCCCCCCCCTCTTGTGCCCCATTTTTTCCGAGTAGTTACTACTGGAGGGTATGGGGTATGGTGTTAGTAGTAGTTACCTATATAGGGGGGTATATTAGTAAGGGGTATTAAAATTTAAATAAAAAATTAAATAGGAGTCACTGGAGGAAG